>VUQS01074036.1:16911-29905 GCA_015108495.1 Heterochromis multidens
ACACTTGAGTTAGATGGGTGAAAAAGGTAAATAAAAGACAAACATGCAGAAATGGGTACAGATTCTGATACTAACTTGCATCCCTTGTATGTATTCCTATTTTCTATAGAAGAACATCTTTCACACTGTCTCCACGTGGCTTCTCGCAATGGACTGGATGTTTAAAAAAAAAAAAAAAAAGGCACAAGAGCAGGGCGGAAATAGCAGTGAACATGTACTATCCTGTGTTTAATTGCACACAGATTTCTTGTGCTGGTTTTAAGTGGGGGGCAATAAAATGATGCACTACTGCACATCCAGAGAAATAAAAAACACAATGCAGATGATACGGAGGTTCACTCACCCTGGCTGTCTGTAGTTTAATCTTTATGTGCATGAGATGTTCTGATAAGGGTGCCGATATGCGTGTGTAATAATCTTGCCATGTGTGCTACCTGAGTTACAGATTAAAGACCAGCTGTGCTCCCCATCTGTCACAATGTTGTCTAGCCTCACCCAGGCCAGCAGGCCAGACCAAATGAGATATTGATAAATCCTCATCATCCAACCTTAAATGCCTTCAATCATAAAGCTGTGCTCACCCTGAAGGAAAGTTAGCAGAATTTCATGCATTTAGAGCTGAGTGTCTGGGAAAAGTGATCCAAAATACTGTAGTTAAGATTATAGTACTTCACCTTACTTCACACGAATTTTAAATAAAATGCTGACTGTTTTCATAATAGGAAATTGTGCATTTAAACATGGCAAAACAGCTTGGACTTTCTGTTAACTAAGTGTATGTGATAAAGTTGATCTTACCATCAGGTGACCCACAGCTACAATTTTTTTTTTTTTCATGTTTAATGTTTGAGGCAAAAAGAAGCACTATGAATGAGCTCTTAACAGCTACAAAGATTGTATCAGTGACTCCATCTCTGTGACAAATGAGCAAACCTTTGATCGTCACTGAAACCACTGACATTCTGTGATGGTGTGATCGTTTATTACTCTGCAAAGGCACTTTTGTCAGTGAGATTAAACAAAAACTACCAGGGCCAATTGCATAAAGCTTGGTGGAGAAATGGAGCATAAGCAAAGGCAGAATCCATTCAAATTTTAATGCAAATCCAGGTGACTCTCTTTGAAACTGATTTGCCCTTAGTGGAAGATGCACTCTCTAATTAATAAGACTGTTTAGACTGCTCTATAGGACAAAAGGCGACATGAAAACAGGGCAACCTGGGCCCAATCTCCACAATTTCATATTGTGCGTCAGCATTATAGTTTTAACTTAGCTCTGGCCTGTATTACATGGTGACATAGATAACTCACAAACGAAAGGTCAACATTTTAGCAGCAGTGTTTCTCACTGTGTGAGAGAAGAACTCATTTTGCCATAGACTTGGAGCATTTTAGCTTTGCAATATTTTACCATACACAAACTGCTACACAACACACACAAAAAAGGGACAAACCCAAAAAATGCATAATAGGGACACTTTAATGCTTAAAAACCTGACTGTGCCACTGCTGTGTGTGCGGAGGTAAAATACCCAGCCACTTTGGCATCATTAGAGATCAGACAACAGAATACTAATCATTTACTGCCAAACTAACTGTCTGTGTGTATCTCCGGGGGATTTAGTGATCTGACCGCTCTTGTCAGTGTTTTGTAACCTTCCACACACACACACCCACAACCACACAATGGTCTGATCACATGAGAGCACTACTCGTATTAATCAGAGTCAGTGGACTTTACGATTCAGCAGTTATTTGTGTGTGTGTGTGTGTGTGTGTGTGTGTGTGTAGTGTTTTTAACATAACTCTACACCTGCATGTCCTTAAAAGCACTTGTATCTGAAAAAAGGGCCAAAAAGAGGGAAACATGGGAAAGATGGAGAAACAAAGAGCTAATAAACTAGTGAACATTACAGTGCCATCTCACCAGTCGTGATGACCATCAACATGACAGTGACTGATTAGCACTGAGTACTTGGGTCAGACTGCTTTCTGCCTCCATTTTGATCTCAATTACAGCACTCTGCAAAAGTCTTGAGTCACCCCTCGTTTCTCTACATTTAGCTGGGAAAATGGGAAACAGGTGCAAACATACATGGAAATACAGTATATAAGGCAAAAACAGAGTTTGTACAATTCTGATGAGCTTTCAAGTCAATATTTAGTATGACCACCTTTATTCTTCACTCTATTCTTCATACTCAGCCTGAACTCCCTTATACTGAAAATGAAAATAAACTTTCTGTTTATTATTTATTTATTGATTTCAACTCGTACTTTACTTGGTATACAATGCCTGCTACTTATAATGCAACTGCAGCAACTATAGTTATTACTTTTTGCTGAATGATTATTTTATGCAGAGCTGCAACTAGAAATTGTTGACTGTCAGAAAATAAGTTTGCAACTTGTTTACCAAAAAAAAATTGTTAAAGGCATTTAGCTCTGGAAATTTGCAGTTTCTCTCCATCTTAATAGTTAATATATGAAGCTTCTGGAAACTGGCTCGAACTAAACAATGCAGCTTGGGACCTTGGAAACATGATGTTGATTTTTATCATTTATCAGGATCATTTTTCTGATTTTATGTGGCCCAAACAATTAATGAGAAAATAATCATGACTTTAAGCTATTATGATAAATCATTTTACTGCAGCCCTAGTTTCTACTACTATTACAGATAGCATTAAGCTTCTACTACTACTAGCTATATAACTGTGACCGCCTGTCTAAAATTTGTCTTTTCACTAACAAAAAGCTAATAATTGCAATTAGCTCATTGAATTCATTCGCAAAATAATAATTTCTCTTTTTTAAAACAAAACAGAAAGGTCACCGACCTGGTGTGACAAGAAGTTTGCATTCACTAAAAACAATAAAAAACTTCAGACATACAGTATTTAGTTAAACCAGGATTAAAATTAAACCATTAATCAATTATAAGCTATTATACTATATTATACATATTATACTGTAGAAAACCGAACCCTAAGGGGAGGTATCTGAGGGTAAACAGCAGGACTGAAAACTCTCGTAAGATCATCCATCATCGAGATAAAATGAGATGAAACAGACATTCACCTGTTTCCATTTCTTATGTGGGTCAGCAGACCATTCACCAGCTGTGTGTGTGTGTGTGTGTGTGTGTGTGTGTGTGTGTGTGTGTGTGTGTGTGTGTGTGTGTGTGTGAGAGAGTGTGTGTGAGAGTGTGAGTAAGAGAGAGAGAGAAAGGGAGAAAGAGGCTGTGAGTAACCAAGCTGCTGCAGCTTTTACTTGATCTCTGTTATTTATTAAAATTAAGTCTAAATACATGTATTAAATATATGAATATTATATATATGAATACATAATTCTAATGTCTTTGTATAGCCACACAAACCACTGCTACATAGCCAACCTTTCCTGCTGAATCAGTGTTTCCTTTCCTTGATAAACTGTTGAAGGACTGCAGGAAAAGGAGAAGATAAAGCAGCAGAGGAAGAGAGGAACTGGTAACCTCAGCCAGCTTCTGGCAGCTAAACAAAGAAATTCATTAGCCTGGTTTTCAAGAGCACATCTCGGTAGGGGACTGAGATAATACACCTGCTTTATCACTATGTATCCATGTCTTCCAGTCTTAGTTTTCACCCCCTCTGATGACCCAGAATTACAAATATTCATTATTTTCCCTTGGTATTAGACTTGGGAAATCTCTGGGGCAACATTAATAGCTGCTGCTGTTGAGCAGTTACTGCACTCAGTGAAGTCGATGGAGGATAATGCAGGATAGATACAAGGCAGGAGGGCAGACGAGCTAATAGACCAACCACTGTGCAGCTCCTCAGAGCTGAATAGAAGGGCATTGTTGCGGATTTCCTGTGGATAAGCAGAGTCATTCTTTGGATGGCAAGGGAGTAAACTTACACAGTGCTCAAGATTGCTTCATTGTCTGCTGTGTGGGTGTGAGAAGGAGGGACTGGAGGAGAGTGCTGCTAGTAGTCACATGACCCACCCATGACTTGACCCAATGCTGCAAATCAGATCACATGGGAATGAATATGTGTTTGAGGTTTAAAAGGAACAACTAGGAGGAACTGAGGATATCAGTAGGTTCACTTGTAGCTTGATAAAGCTTAGGGGGCAGACCTTAAAAGGATCTGTACAATATTATCATTCACACAAGATCGCTGTATAGATAAGCAGTACATGATGTTTATGAATTATCATTAAAACCAATTTAAAAATCTGGATACACTGCATCAAGCTGCTAAATTGTCACATCAGACTATTAGGAAATCAAAAAGAAAACGCATTTATAGCACAGTGTTTGCTCTCCTTCCTCTTGAGTTAAACATGTCTGTGTTTGTGTTGCGTACCCAGGTCACACTAAGTGCCTGCATTGATCTGTGGACATTCAGCTGGCTTTAAATAACTGCAACACTTTCACTCAAAGCAAGTGGGTGCTTATGACTTGGTAGCTCTGCTCAGCTTTTGCAGTGATAGCACTGAGCAAGAGGTGCACTAAAGCTAGCAGGAGGTTAAAGGACATCTCAATCAAGCCTAAAACTCTAGTCAAAAAAGTCTTTTAAAGGGGACATATTGTGTTTTGCTTTATTTTCTGTCTTATATAAACAGGCAGCATGGGGCAAAAGGAGTAAGCAGCTGCTGCTCCTAGGTTTGAATTTGCTGGCCGCTGAGGCCTTGCCGTACCTGCATGATTTTTCTCTGGGAACTCCAGTTCCAAAGACAAACACCTTTATATTTAAATTGGTTGTAGATGTGAATGTGAGAGTTTGTCATCTGTCTCTATTAGCCCTTTTCCACTAGTACCTACTCAGCTCGGCTCGACTCAACTCGGCTCGGTTTTTAGGGTTTTCCATTAGGTGGTAGTACCTGGTACCAGGTACTCTTTTAGTACCTTCTTGGCTGGGGTTCCAAGCGAGCTGAGTCAATCCCAAAATGTGACGTCAACGGACTGCATGTCACTGATTGGCCAGGGAGTGATGTCACTGGGTGAGTCACTAGAGCGACTCCTTCACGATTCAAACCCACCATTTCTGAAACCCGGCAACGAGGGAAATGGCTTCACACAAACAATACTGTTTCATCTCACCACTCACAGCCTTCTCTGGCTCTATTCTTTTATCCTGAGTCTGACAAAAAGCCATCGACCAAGCCGCGATCACCTCGATGTCCTCCATTGTGTCGCATATAAATGAAGTCACAGGACTTTTGGGACGCGTTGTTATAACGACCCTACCCATACTGAAGCAGTACTCAATTGTAATGGAAAACGACCGAAACAGAGTCGAGTCGCATCGCATCGAGCCGAGTAGGTACTAGTGGAAAAGAGGCTTATGTGTTCTGTAATGGACTAGTGACCTTTGCAGGATTTACTTCTCCCCTCGCCCAGTGACAGCTGGCATAGGCTCCAGGCCACCCTGAACTGGATAAGCTGTTAAGAAAATGGATCAACATAAACTGTTACAATGGAGGAGAGTCATATTAAACATGGCAGAAAATTTAAAATAAAGAGGTTGTTGTATGTGCGAAAGCTCAGGCTTCAGACTGCTCTAAACACAGTTTCAGAGTATAATGTCATTGAGAGCAGATATCCCTAATGTGGTCATCTAAACCACACAGCTCTGGCTGTGAACACAGAAACCCCACCCACCTGCCATTCAAACCCTTTGTTTGTAAGGGGCTACCAATCAGAGTCAAGAGTACTTAACTGGAGGAGGACGGAGCTAAAACAGCTCATTTCAGACAGATGATGAACTGAGGAGCTACACCAAGGCCCAATATTAATAAAAAAAAAGATAATTTTGTAAAAGCTATTTGAATAGAGTCAAAAAATGAAAATATAAGGTTATTATACAAATTAACATAATACTCTTTAAATATTTGCATGGAATTCAACAGCTTCAAAAACACAACTGGCAGTGCATATGTCTGCATGTTTATCCCACAGGGTATCATAATTGGCATGTTGTTAATATATGCAGAATACTTTTTGCATTAAGCAGGATAACAGCTTACATTATGTTCTGTCCAGATGTTTCAGAGCCTCATATCCCAGCCTGAGTAAACACATGAGCTCATGGAATGGTACAGGATTAAATACAAAGCAACTGGAGAAAAGTCCATACATCCACGTTTCTGGGGAAATTATGGACATTTTCTCTCCTCAAAGAGTTAGATGAGATGATTGAAACCATGTCTGCCTGTTGAACATGAAACTGCAGCAAAGAAGCAAAGAGCTTAACTTACCAACAAGACTAGAAGCAGGAAACAGCTAAAGCTGGTTTTATAGTCCCGCAAATGTGTCTGTCAGCGCACACAATTCTGGTTGGACAAAATTACCCACCCGAGACGCGCTCCCATGCAGTCCTCCAAGATCCTGACTGCGTGTTGCTGGAAGCGGATCACATAAGCATCTGCTGAATGTTGAGTGGTGACAAGTGAACCGGAATAGAGCAGGGAGCGACAATGGAGTTCACCGGGAACAGGGAACAAAGATAAAAAATAAATAAATACAGTATGAAAAACACAGACAGCGGCTGCAGTAGATACTTTTCATTGTTTTTAACGCTCTGTTTTGCTTCAGCTCTTCGAGGACAGCGAACATGCTACCTTTGTGGGACCATAAAACCAGCTTAACTTGACTCTGTCCCACAGTGACAGAATCAGCTGCTGGCTGCAGTTATGTTGTACAAAAACAACTTTTCATTCTCTCTGTCTTTTCCCTCTCGTTAATGGGAGCACTTCTTGGCTCTCTCTAATGTTTGTCCTAGGGGCACCTCTTCCTAATGGTGTTTATTACACTGTTTGTGTTACCAGTAATCATCTTCACACACGTACACACATTTGCGCACACACACACACACACACACACACACACACACACACACACACACACACACACACACACACACACGAAGTATATGAAATCTGTGTCTACCCATGCACCTGCATCACAAAATTGTGAAAATTTCCACTATGGTTTCCCACAGCTCAAGTTACTTTTGTCAATTAAGTTTTTAATTGCAGCTCACAAAAAAAAGGAAGAAACAAAAACATATCAACTAAAAACCCAAGTCAAAAATTGCATAATTTTCACTGAGAGAAAACTGCAAACCATTTCCAGTTTTCAGTCTATTCAAAGACAAAGTGACTCATAATACAACATCTTTAAAACACGTCATTTCTTCCCTTGCAACATAAGCTAAATCTCTTGTCTGTGTGACTCAACCTAAGTTCAAAAACATTGTTCAAATATTTCAGCATTTTTGTAAACTTGCCAAAAGCTGGGTTCAGGAGAGCTTTCCATACAGCATGTAATTAGCTCCCTGGGTTACTTAATAAAACTATGCCACAGTGGAGCTGGAAGGTCAAACGAAGAAAGCAAAAACACAGAGGATGACTGAATGAAACAGACACTAGTGAGTCAGACAAATATTCAGGGAAATGAAAGTCTTACATTAATCAGTCTCTTCATTCTTACTGGCCTTTGCAATCTGCTCATTCTGTGTCAAACAAAATGTAGCCATGTTGTAGTTTGGGTTGTGCTATGAGGAGTCATAGGTCCTGAAAGAGGCCTCACTCTACCTTATTGTTCATGTCCATCTGTCCTTTACCTCTGTTTTTCCTTTTCTCCATCTCTATTGCTCTGCTGTGTGTGTGTCCCAGTTGAACTGATTTCTAACTGGTCCGTTTTCCCAGTTGATTCAACTGATCCAGCCTCGGGGGACTTTTAATCGATCACATGATGATCAACTGATAAAGAACTGGAGTCAAATCCTACTTCAGGCCTCTCTCTTTTTGTTTCCATTCTAGTTGGAAGAAACCTCTGAAATGTTGTTAAACAAGTATTAGTATTTCCTAACAGACCATCAGAGGAAAAACATCCAAGAGAGAATGACGGGGATGTTGAGCTGACATTACTTTTCTCAAGAAGAAGATGGTATCTATAAATATCTTCTTCTGAATGAACACTCTGTCTTATATATTTATTGATGTTTTGATTGTATTTTCATGTAATAATTTAAAGTCAAAATTATACAGAAATGGTTTCCTCTTTTTAACAATATTAATTTTTCTGTTAGAGTGGACATCGATTTAAATTATGTCCTGATACCATCGAAGTATTCTGCTCTGGTTTTTTTTTCTTTTACATCACTACTGTTGCACAATTGCAGGATGAGGCATTATGATACACAATGATAAATTGTGCTTCACTGAATTAAATCTGCGCTATGGTATTTTATGATATTATATTTTGCTGTACACTATTCAGCTCTGTTGTTTTTCATTTTTTACTGAAAACAGTCTCTGATCTGCAACAATATTTCATGTTAAATGATACTTAGTTCTTTCCTTTCTTACATTTAAGTGGAAAGCCACTGATTTCCTGCAGCAACATCTGTTTACAGGTGCTGTGGAGTACTGCCACATTATGTGAGAAAAGTTGCATTAAGCCTTTTGTGGCTCTAGACAGAGTGACACAAATCTTTTAAATCACCCCAGTAACATCACTTGTAAGGCTGAAGTCTGCAAAAATCTGCAGATTTGGAGTTAGAAAGATTTGTAACCAAGCCTGCATTAGTCACTTCTCCAACTAAACTGTCTTTGGTTGAGTTACACTCAACTCGTCAAACAAGAAAGACAAATGAGTGGAATTCAAAGGACGGCATCTTCTGCTCCAATGCTTTAGGTACTTTATTTTTAAACTAACTGTGAGTCTGACGGTGGAGTACTCTTTTAGGTTCAGATATCTAATGGTCTGTTACACTCAATTACATTTTGAGAGAAGAGTGGCCCACTCCAGCTCAGTGAACAAAAACAGGGCAACACAAAAACTTGAGACTCTTCAAACCTTTGCTGGATTGCAGTCATCATCTGATGTCACATAAATCCTCAAAGATGGCTGTTCTCCTCTTTACGAATATTGTGCATTTGTTCTACGCTTTGTGTTGCTGTAGTACATTTCTTTTCATTTACGTTTTGTTCAGTTCAGTTGCGCTTCATTGCTCTTCTTTTAGCTCTTTCCTACTCTTAGTGCTACATTCTCACACATCCCCATGAATCCTGCTGCCCTTCCGTGTCACATAAGAAGGCAAATTCACATACACACACACACGATGAGAGTGAGAGCTGCAGCTGAAAAAAAAGGAGAAAATTACTACAGGGTCAGTTTGCTCTTCATTATCTCCTTGACAACCATGAGATTACGTCTTCCCATTTCTCTACCTCTGCACCCACTGACTATTACTGTATGTCATTGTCTGAATCATCCTTTTCGCTTTCATTTTGCCTCATTTCATCCACCATCCTCTAAAATCCTCTTTTCTCTCTTTTACCGAAAGTAATGCCATTTTTTGGTCAATTAAAGGGGACGACACAGCTGAATAAAGAGTCTATGTGAGTTTGCAAAACTTTTCAGTAACAATTGCCAGCCTCTCAACAGCAGAGGAAAAAAAGAAAATCACAAGATAGCAGGTTAGTGGGTGGAGGGAAGCTAACATTATGTGGGCCCCATAAGTTAATCACCTGACAGTGGCCAAGCACCATGGTGGAAATAAATTCCTAAAAGACTTCTTCTAAATGACTTCTCGGTAGGTTTCATACAGGTTCCAGATAATTACTTTAAGAGCGCCAGTGAAGCAGTGCTTTCATATTATACGCATATTCACAATTACATACTATGAATAAAGAGTCTCTAAACACCTTTTTATTGGCTGGTATTGTCTGTCACTGAAAGATAATGCTTCAGCTGCAGGCCAAAACGACTGAGCATGAAACAAAGTGAACAACTTCCTGAACAGAAAGCAGTTAAAATATAGAAAAATACACTGCTGCCTTTGGTGTAGGAAGAACATCATGTTGGCTTGATGCATAAATCCTGGAACAAGTCCAGTCCTCTCAGGAGCGCATTTACTCTACCACCAGCGTACCCTCTGCTATTTTTAACATGCTGCTGTAGTTGTACATACAGTGCGTATCTTTAAAATGTCTCAGGAGCAACAAAAGTTACTCTTCCCTAAATATATATTACTCAGTTTGAAAATGAAAGTGCTATGCAGATATTACAAACCCAGCAAAAGGCTGTGTACAGTGCTATTAAAGATTTGTTCTCTTTTATAATTATTCTTGGAAATCAATCCAGCATATTTAAATTTATTGGCTCACAGTATGAAAAATATTGTTGGATTGCAAATTTATCGGTGGCCTTTTTTGCCTGTGGTATTTTTACTCAAATATTAATGTGGTGATTATTTATTCATGTTAAAATGCTACACGTGGCATGTTTCAACGATTCAGTTTGTCATTTGGGTTCACTCACAGTAATGCTGCACTCAAGAGGTATATTTATATTGTTCTTTTGTGTTATACTTCTTCCAGCCCTTTCCATTGTCAGATTTATATAGATTGTCATAATTAAACATCATGATGGAGTCACTGGAAACTGAAAATACATCTGCACAATCCTTTGTGTGTCCTAACTATTATATCATTGGCTGATTTTTTTCTGGCAGACTGACAGCCTGAGCAGTGAGGTCACAGTCATCTACTGATGGGTGCCTGCCAAAGTGCATTCAAAATGTTATAATCAATGTTGTTTCCATGTGCATCAGTTGCTCAACTATGGAGACCACTTGAGAACCCAGCAGTTGGAGCTTGATATTGACCACTAACATGTGATTCACTGCCATGTATCATCTGGTTCCCAGATACTAATAATGCTAGTTTGTATTTGTCGCTTAGCAACAAATGTATTGACAGGAGGGGGCTTTGGGATCTTTGATAAGTTGTTGCACTACAGATTGCTGCAAGGCTTTGAACTGTGGCTTCACAAGTGCTCCCTTCAGACGTCTTTGAAAAGCTTTTAACTTTCCTTGAGGAGAAAGTGCAGGACACTAATAGTGTAATAAATACTGTTATTATTCATGAAAACAACGACAAGATGAATCCAAACAAGGATGACTTTAACTACTGATCACCGTACTTACAATTCTGTACTAGTACAACATTGCACTAGCTAGGATGACAGCAAATGTATACCTAATCACTGTCCAAAAATCATACCATAAAGCTTTTTTCCTTCTTTATTCACATGGACTTGTGATAGAAGTCTGAAGACCCTTCTCAGAGATGTGCTCTTCCTGCATTTCAAAGCAATTAGGCTGTCTAAAAATGATATTTTTGGCAGTTATCAACAGCAAATATTCTAAGTGTTGGTCCACGCAGTGATTACAGCTATATTTAAATAGAAAATGACTCACTTGTGGTGACATTTGGAAGAACTCGGTCTGAGTGCTGCAGTTTGCTGCTTTGTCACTTTAACGAATGGAATAAAACAGAGAAAGAGAGAGAGCTGTGCCTGCACGGGATGAGCAAAGATGAAGTTTTTTTTGTTTGTTTTTTTAAAGTATATAAAATAAACCCTTGCTAAAGGTGAATGAAAAGTCACTAAATCTTGCAACAAAGTCACTAAGCTGGCAACAATGAGGTAAACAAAAGCATAATGATCAATGCTGTGAGTCAGAGGGCTATCGGGCACCAAAGGTGAGTTTACATTTCCACATTTAGAAAAACAAATATCCAAATCACACAATTGAAAACTTAAAATACCTACCTACCCAATGAAAACATATCTGAATAGCCAAATATTCTGGTGCAGCCCTAAAGGACAGTTTACAAAAGATTAAGTCTATATACAAAAAAGTAAAGAAAAGAAAAACTTTTATTCAACTTTGTGTTGTAGCAAGATATCAAACACTAGATAATCCTGTCAAACTAAAAGAACCGAGGTGGGAAGACTGTGCTTGCCATTTCCAAAGGTATAAAGTCATCTGTAAAAAGGTTCAACACTGAGACACAAACAACAAAGGCAGCACAAAACCATTATAGCTACAACTCTAATGAATTTCCCCTTGGATGCTTTAGCAGTGGAAAAGATCATTTTCATCCGACATCTGAAGTGAAGCTAAATAAAATGCTAATTTCTAGGCTGATGAACATCAACAAAAGAAATCAAACTTTCGAAGTAGACAAAATTTTGCTTCACTTCTTGTGACATCATATTTATAGGTAAGTACTACCTGCCAAAACTCCAAATAATCAATAGTCCTTTTATGATTGTCTGCTTATGTCTCCAACAAACAAAGCAAAGAAGAAGGGGGAAAAAGGGGGTACGGTATTATGGCTAAATGGAAGTGGGGTGGGGCGATATCTATAGTGCACCATCAGCATTTGGAAAGAGGGGTGGACGCTCACTTTACTTCTCTTCCTCCCTTTCCCTCTTTGACATGGGGACCGTGGGGAATGGTGTTCCAGCAGAGAGTCGACCAGCTATCATTCCCTCAGACAGGGGGAACATTAAGGTGTATACCTGCCTCCCTCAGCACTTTCACTGGCAACCTGGAGCAATGTTATTATGATGACCCAAGTTCAAACAACATCTCTCTCCCTCCATATCTGTTATCAGTCTCTCTCTTTGGATAGAGGCCTCTATGCACCATTAACCTAGGGCTATTTATCATCCGTCTCCTTGTTCATTGAGCTGTAATATACTGTTAATGTTACTGCGACGACACTGATACAGGCTCTTAATGGAGCTATAACACTCCACTGCAGGTATTGCTTGGACAGTATGGCGAGGAGCCAAACTGTTCTAAAAAGCGTCATCACATTAAAAAAAAAAAGTTAAGAAGCTGGTTTAGAAACATTTATGTTACAAAAATGATTGATTCTTTCTGCCCATTTGTGTTTCTTGTGAATTCATTCAAAATTGAACTGCTATGGATGTTGAATAAGTATCCAAATGGCACAAGGAAAGAAGTAATACTCTGTTTGACTTTGTCACATACCAATGGACATATGCAACTGGTGATGGTGGATCACTAGCAAAAAATTCCTTCATTTTAAAGTGGACTAAAAAGTTGAGAAATATTGCCATATACAAGTGAAAAAAAAAAAAAAAAAAAAAAATTTTTTTTTTTTTTTGGATTTATGT
>VUQS01074036.1:48978-64757 GCA_015108495.1 Heterochromis multidens
GGATATTAAACCCAGCAGGGAAAATAAAACTGTCCATTTTATATTAAGCTCTAAGTGTGTGTGTGTTTTTATGTATGTGTGTGCATAGTTCTTTGTAGCATCAGATCCCAACGTGAAGACCGATCGTCTGTGGCATGACAAGTACTCCCTCAGGAAGTCGATGATCCCCTCGTTCATCACCATGGACCAGGCCCGCAAGGTACGCACTCGCACACCGTTACAGATGTCTTCATTGGTTGCCAGAGAACAGGCTTGTAGACAAGACAGTATAAAACAACACTGCGCAATGACTGAAAAGTAGCTGCTATCTCCTCCCTCTTATCCCTTTAGGTTCTACTGATAGGCAAATCCATCAACTTCCTGCATCAGGTTTGTCATGATAGAACGCCGCCAGGCAAAATCACATCAGCGTCGAAATCCGCAGACACTCCAAAAGATGGTAAGAGTCTCGGGAAAGCAAATTCATAGTTTAATACCTGCATTTCTTTTGTTTCTAACACTTCATAACGGGACATTACCTCATAGAGTAGGACATTAAGAAGAAAAACACTCCAATATGGCGAGGATGTGAATGTTAGAATAGCAATAGTTAGAGGCTTGCTGGCTTTTTTCAGAACGCTGTGTTGGTTTAATTTCAGTGATTTCAGGAAATACATGCATACATTCATAACCAATAAGAAGCCTCTTTTTTTGTGTATGTGTGTGTTCTGTCTTCATCGTATTGATTTCATTATACTGTATTGACGTTTTTTTAGTGGACAGTGGTCGATGCTCTTATTGCTCATTGGCCTTGTCCTTCTCTCCTTTTGACTGGAGAGAAGAAATAGGTATACTCAGCCGTAGTCTATTGATTCTGTCTACAGGACTTCATCTAACCAGTTTGATCTGTGGCTTTTAAAGTATGAGCTGAAGGACATCACGCTCACTTCTCTCTTATTGTCTAGTAGCACAGGTCTAACTCTTGGTTGACCCTAAATCCAAAGAACAAAAGGAAGGAAATTAAATTACTTATAAACCTATAAAAACTGAGCACAGGATCCATTTGTTAATCCAGAATTAAAAAATTACAGTTAAAATGATTTTTGAATAAATAATTATAATTATTTGATAATAAGATATTTTCTCCTTAACCTTTTGCAGATAAACGCATTTTTTTTATTTGTCTAACATTCATTAATGTATATAGTATAGCCAGTACAGAAACTCCAGTTAATACTTGCTTACTCACATAGCTGCAGAGCTGCTGTCGGACCTGGAGGGAGCATTTCAGGAGAAAATCGACGCGGCCTACTTCGACACCAGCAAGTACCTGCTGGATGTTCTGAATCGTAACTACCTGTTGCTGGAGCACCTGCAGGCCATGAGGAGATACCTGCTGCTGGGCCAGGGAGACTTCATCAGACACCTCATGGACCTGCTAAAGTTAGACACTTTGAATATGTTTTGCCATCTATAGCACTGAAGATCAAGCCGTAAAGTCTAATTTTCTTGTACCCAAATGTTTTAATCCCAGACCAGAGTTGGCCCGTCCTGCCACCACTTTATACCAACACAATCTGACTGGTATTTTGGAGACTGCAGTCAGAGCTACCAACGCCCAGTTTGACAACGCAGAGATCCTCAAGAGGCTGGACGTACGCCTGCTAGAGGTAACACCTGTTTGTTATCATGTAAGCAAATTAATAATGATTAATAATCATATTTTTCACTGTGACTTGTCTTCTGTTGCCTCCAGGTGTCTCCTGGTGACACAGGTTGGGATGTTTTCAGTCTGGACTACCATGTTGATGGACCGATTTCAACGGTGACTACATATAGTGCCCTATATGTAGTTTGTTTTTTTTTACATGTGGAAACTCGTTGATGTCAGTGTTTATTGTTTTTGTGTGTGTTGTCAGGTGTTTACAAGGGAGTGCATGGGCCACTACCTGCGGGTGTTTAATTTCCTGTGGAGGGCCAAGAGGATGGAGTACACACTGACTGACATCTGGAAGGGACAGATGTGTAATGCCAAGTTGCTGAAAACCATGCCTGGTACATAAATGCACACACATACTTAGAGGAGAACTCAGCTGAAATGAAAGCACATCCTACATTCAGGTTTCTTGTATAATTTCTTTTTTATTTTGGTATTTTTCATTTTACTTTAAGTGCATGTTTCCACATAGATAAATAAACCAAAAGTCACCAAAAGTAATGTTTTGCAACATAATTCCTGCCTGTGTTTTTAAAAATCTGCAGCCTGTAGTAAAACTTGACCTGTTCTTGTGCTCTTTACCCTGCAGAGTTGTCCGGCGTGCTGCATCAGTGTCACATCCTGGCCTCTGAGATGGTCCACTTCATCCACCAAATGCAGTACTACATCACCTTTGAGGTCAGGCCATTAGCAGTGCTGTTACTATCATAGGCTGTAAAACATCAGTAAACCGTATCATGTACAGAAGGAGGTGATCTTCTGTGTCTGTTAAATGCTGCGCTGCATGATTCTGCATTGTGGTGTCAACAGATGTCTTTCAGTTTAGTGAGGTTAAATTTGTTTCATCAGCTTGGAAAGTAGTAGTAAACGGTGATGTGTGTGCAGGTGTTGGAGTGCTCCTGGGACGAGCTGTGGAACAAAGTGCAGCAGGCTCAGGACCTCGACCACATAATCGCTGCCCACGATGTCTTCCTGGACACCATTATTTCAAGATGCCTGCTGGACAATAACAGCAGGGTAACACATGGGATTTCAGTGTTTTGTTAGTCATTGCTTGCTCTCCCCTTTTTGCACACCCATAATAAAACTCTGTTTTTATCTCCAGTCTCTTTTGAACCAGCTGAGGGCCATATTTGACCAGATTATTGAGTTTCAGAGCGCCCAGGACTCTCTCTACCGCTCAGCACTGGAGGAACTCAGCCTCCGGCTGCAGTATGAAGAGAAGAAGCGGCAGAGAGAGGAGGAGGTAAGAAGTGAAGGGGGAGAGAGATGACTGAGTTTTTTTTTTTTTTGGCTGGAGATGAAAACATAGTAGTGTGTGATACTATGTCGTCCATGTATTGCCTGCTCTTTCAGGGTCAGTGGGGAGTGACAGCCGAGCAGGAAGCAGAGGAGAAGAAAAGGATTCAGGAGTTCCAGGAAACCATACCAAAGATGCGCTCGCAGCTCCGGATCCTAACACACTTCTACCAGGTAGCAGCTCAAGCCACCACCTAAGGCAGCAATAATTGTATTTGATGCATCCTTCAGTGAAATCAGCTGTTACAGAGTGTCTTCTTAATTTCACTTTTCTTTCTTTCCTTCATCTCAGAGCATCGTCCAGCAGTTCCTGGTGTTGCTGATGACCAGTTCTGATGAGAGCCTGCGCTTCCTCAGCTTCAGACTGGACTTCAACGAGCACTACAGGTTTGACTTTTAGGACTCCAAAACCAAAACAACCTAAATAAAAAAAACATTTAAAAATCGTACTATGTATCAAAGTTAATCCTGTAAGGTTTGAAAACTGTGAAACTGAGAGGGCCCATTTATAATTTTTTACTTAAATCTGTAAGAATGCAATCTAAAAATCTGTTTATTGTTCTTAGGTAAAAATGCAGAAAATATCTTGTGCAAATATTTGATGACTTCTACATTTTCCGAGAAGTGGCTGTTTTGCCCCAGCTTTAGTGTGTTGAGTGTGCAGATTGAATCTAAATGGAAATGACTGATGTGACTTACAGTAGCCAGATCTCAGTGGATATGAATCACGCTGAAGCCTCAGGATATGACCTAATCGACCTAATGGATCTGAGGCTACATCCACAGTAACACAGTGAGGGAAATAATTATTTGATCTCCTGCTGAATTTGTAAGTTTGCTCACTTACAAAGAAATGAACAGTCTGTAATTTGTATGGTAGTTTCTTTTTAATGGAGAGAGATGGAATATCAATCAAAAGTCCAGAAAAAACACATTACATAAAAGTTATAAATTGATTTGTATATCATTGAGTGAAATAAGTATTTGATCTCCAAGTAAAACATGATTTAGTTGTTGGTGCAGAAACTCTTGTTGGTAAGCACAGTGGTAAAACGTTTCTTGTAGTTGGTCACCAGGTGGCACACATCTCAGGAGGGATTTTGGCCCACTCCTCTTTACAGAAACTCTCTAAATCCTTTAGGTTTCTTGGCTGCCGCTTGGCAACTTGAAACTTCAGCTTCCTCCACAGATTTTCTATAGGATTGACATCTGGAGACTGGCTTGGCCACACAAACTCTGACTCCACATTAAACTGACAACATCATCTTCACTGCTGCTGTTGTGTTATCATTCTTTTTGTTTAAAAGCTGGGGGGCTGCTTGGGCTTAATGTTGTCATACTTTTTACTCACATGTGTGCTCCTAGATACGTTTCTATTGCAGGTCTATTTTTAGTCTCAAATTTATTTAGTTTACATGGTGACAACTGAGCGCTACAGAGTTGTGCATTAAACGAAGCATCGAAGCAAAAAATTTGTGTCAAGGATTTTTTATAAGCGAGTTACTCGATGAATCGTTGCAGCCCTACTTCAGATCATTAACAAGCTCCTCCCATGTTGTTTTGTTCTGATCCACCACCTTTCTCATGATCATCCTCACCCTATGAGGCAAGATCTTGCGTGGAGCTCCAGACCGTGGGCGATTGATGGTCATTTTATATTTCTTCAAATCACACAAATAGTTGTCACCTTCTCACCGAGCTTCTTGCTGATGGTCTTGTAGCCCACTCAGGCCTCGTGCAGGTCTACAATCTTGTCCCTGACATCCTTTGCCAGTTCTTTGGTCTTGCCCATGGTGGTGGAGAGGTCGGAAGGGAAGAAATGTATTCTGTGGACAGGTGTGGTTCATACACATAGCAAGTTAAGTTCAGGAGTATCTGTAATTGATTGATTGATTGTAATGTGTGTGCCAGATGGGCACACAGCCAATCTGTGGGAGACTGTTCATTTCTTTGTAAGTGAGTAAACTTATAAATTCAGCAGGGGGTCAAATAATCATTTCCCCCACTGTGCGTTTTCACTGTAACACTAATAATCTCTGCTTCTGCTAACACACCTAAAAATTTCTCACATGACCACTCGTGTACACTGTGCATGCGTGCACCGGTATAAACAGGAAATAGAGGGTTGGTTGCTTGTAGAAAATAATACAGAGCAAAGGAAACAAGTAAGACCAGAGATTTCTTTGCTTCCACCAATGAAGTGGTGACTCGTGATTATAAAGCGATCATGATGGCAGAAATCACATAAGAGAGCAGTACCAGGACCATTATCCTGAGCATGAGTACCCACCCTCAGGCTGTGTGGAAACAAATGCAGGTGAATATGTTTGGAACTTTAGCCTCAGTTAAGGGTGCGAGCAGCCACACAAATTCCTGCATAGTGTAGCATAAAGCATCCCTGGGACTCTTCTTTCATGATGTCACTGCTAATATATCTTCTTGCATGAAACTGTTTATAGAGAAAATTTTAGATTTTAAAAAAAAAATATCTTATGTGTAACCCACTTCTTTCCTCTACAGGGCCAGAGAGCCAAGGCTGCGAGCCTCAATCGGCGCCACCAGAGGGCGACGACTGTCAAATATCTGATATGGCGACAGCGGCATTGACTATGCTTCCCACGGTGGAGCACGGGGTGTGACATCACAAACACGGGCTGAACAGCAGACTTCAGGCACTTCGTGTCGAGGTGATGATGTCATGCCTTGGAGGAGCGATACCAGAAACCGTTCTGGTATCGCTGGAGCAGCGGCAGTTGCCAAGTGATGACATCACAGCAGACTGCTTCAGTGAAATCAGCTGAGCGGGATCACAAAGGAAGCAAGTCCAGTAAAGTCCAGCGCTCGAATTTGAGCAAGAATTCTGCAAATTATAAAATCAACTTCGGGAAAACTTTGAGTGTGAGGAGGTAACGGACGCTGCTGTCGGACTGAGATCCCGCCCCTCCGAGTCACGCTGGGCCACCTTCCATGGCATGCCTTATTAATGAGAAAACAACAAAACCTTTTTCTCTCAGCGTGGTTGCTGAATCTAGTCCCAACACACATAATGTATGTACATAGAGTTTATGCAAAAATGTCTGTACGTGTATCTGCGTTTGTACACATCGACACCTGTGTCTCTCCATGCTCTCACTAGGGTTCGACCGATAAGGCTCTGCTGTTCATAACAGTGTCAGTTTTGTGTTTGTTTGTACAGTTACTCAACAGTAGTGTTTGTGCTGGAGCTGGAGTATTAAAACTGCATGGACAGACACAAGACGAGTCTCCAGCGTATTGAATATTTAACAGATATGATCAGAATTGGCACACCTGTATATCGGCCTAACCCTGGTGTTCCACTCTCCTACTTACAGTGCAGGGTTTTTTAGTGTCAGGTCAGCTTGATCACAATCACACAACAACACACACTCAGACAGCTCTGCGTGACACTTGCAGGCAGAACGGGTCCATACAGACTGCTTTATTTATATCCTTTTTAATCATCAAAATTTGTTTAATTTTAACAAGTTACTTCTGTAAGTAATCTGATTTCATACCAGAAAGACGACTCCCCCGACTGAGAATCAGCCGATGGAAAGACTGTTAAAGATTCCCTCCTTAGTTTATGTTTTTATGTCTGTATGAAAGAGATGCATCATGTTAAAGAACGCAATCCTCGCAGCAACCACAACAACCTCACTCCTCCTCACTACAAAATCCACAGGAACTATAAACGCTCTGATCTTCGAGTTTCTTTAAGAAGAGAGTGTAAATAAGTATTTGTTATAAATGTCAACTTGGTTTATTTTCCGAGTCTATTCTGACATTATTAAAGATAAGAGTGCTGTTAATAGTCTATTAAAGTGAGGTTTCCCTCATATGAGAAGAAGTATTGTAGCATCATTTCAGGATGGAAATGTATGGAAATCTCAAAGTCCTCTTCGTGTTCGTTCATAACCGTTTGCGTTTTTTGCTAATAAGGAAGAAATGACCTGAACCTAACAAGTGAAAACGAGTGAGTCCACAGCAGTTAATTATCAATCAGATTTATGCATTGTTGGATTTCTGCTTTAGAAGCCAAACTGATTTCATTTTAAGCATCAAATTTTACAATCGCTTATGGGTGTTCGTCTCACCCTGTTAGGAGCTCTGATGCTATTAACGGCCCAAAGTTACACTCACTGTGGGACTTGGATCAAAGTCATTAGTAGCCCCGCCCTCATTAGAGCTTAATTAAACGTTTAAATGATAAGTAAGTACTATTACATCTTGTTGGTTTGTTTTTGAATAGAATTTTGTTTTGAAGCAGTGCTGCTGACTGAAAGAGATGCTTCACCGGGAAATTATGTATTTCTGCAGATTTCTATTTCAGTTTTGGGAAATTGTCAGTACTTGTGTAGACTATATATTTTTCTCTCTCCTCTGAGTTAAGGAGCCCTGGAGTCTCTCTGCAAAGACCTCTCTCCATAAATGTGTGTGCAGTGATGTCCCAGGTTTGATTTTTCACATGTATTTTTTTTATTGTCAGTGAAACACATGGGTGCTGCGTATGGTCTGTAGACCACTTAAATGCTTTCTGACAAGGAGTTCCTTCAAATAGACACATAAAGAGATGAAGCATCACTTTAAAGCTGAACCTCGATCAGCATTTGTGGGCTGTCTGTTTCTATCTACATTGTATAGCACATAATGTATAGTTACAAAAAAAAGGGGATACAAACTGTCCCGCTTCTTCTTTAATAAATTTGTTTTTATATGAACATGTGTTGGCTTGCTACTTCAGTAGAGGTGGTACTGTGCAGCTGTGCAGTTCTGCCTCTGGGCTGAATTTGTTTGAACTTGCTGCCACCTCCTGGGGATGAGTCAAAAAAATAAAATAAATCGACCTTGTCTAGGTAAACGTTCCAGAAGAATCTTCTTCATCTGAGTAGGTATCATACTTACTTACTTACTGTAGGTCTTGTCTTCATTTTACCTGGGAAAACTTTCTCCAAAGTATAGGGAATCATATTTGAAGGCCACATTTTAGTAAATTAAGCGCGCAAAATGCCATTTCAAGTGCATGAAATATAATCATGAGAGCCACAACATCAGATCAGTCTTTCTCTTTGAAGCCAAACCGCTGCAGAGCTCAGCATGACCATTCCTAACAACATCATTTGAGATTTTTGTTTTTTTTTAATTTTGGGTTAATTTGTGTTTTCATGGACCTAAAGAATCTCCTTATTTGCATAATAAACTAGCTTTGCATTTTAAAATCTAAAAATAAAATACAAAACTAAAGTAGACTCGAGCTTCTGGTGAAATTGTGGTGCCATTGTCGCTATTGCCAGACGTTGTTGTATTGTCCCATGTAAGTTGTGGTACACAGGTGTACGCCTAAGAAAGTGGCCGGCCACAGCTTTAATTAATATAGTGGCTGGCAACAGGTGTGCATAAAAGAGTGGCCACAGTTTTATCAAATAAATCCAATATTACAGAAAGAAGGTGGCTGGCTGCAGGAGTGCCTAATAAATTGACTGAGCTTAGATAATTGACTTAAAATACTGCATGTCCATAGACAAAGCACATTAAAAGTTTCCACCAATCAGAGGGAGAGGAGTAATATTCACAGTATTAACTAATCACAGACATCAAAGACGCAGTTCAAGAGTTTGAGTCACAAGTGTGGTGTTTGTAAGAGAGTTCAGTCCCAAGGACAGCGACACAGTCCTGCTTTATTTTGGCAGCATAACCACATGTTCATGAAAGTGACTCATAAGTGTGGTGTGGAAATCTTGTGAGACCACATTCTCGCAGATAATTTATCCAGGTGACTGAGATGATATTTTCAAAATATTTATTGAAGCTTGGTGCCAAAGAGAACAAAGATTAAGCGACTTGCTAACCAGAAGTATAGTCACCCAGTTCTAAAATTTATCCTCAGCTTTTTTTTTTTTCCTACCCCTTTCTATGCTTACTCTTTCTGTCAGATAAGGGAGCACACTGAGGTACTGTAGTATCTTCAATATTGGATAAAGAAGCCCACAAATAGAAGATGTCTTAAGTAGTGAGACGCAGAGTGAAAAAAGTGCACTCCAGTAAAAGCCCCACTGAGCATGACCTTTTTTAGACCCCTGGAAAAACAGAAATAATAGAAATGCGAGTTTTATTCACGTAGCACATTTTAAATTCACACAAAAATGTGCTTTAGATACAAAGAATTACCTATGGCCAAATTGTGGAAAAATTTCAGAATAATGTTCCTCAGAGTAAAATTTTGAAAACTGTGAATATCTCAACATATACAGAACATAATATCATTAAATGAGTCTGAGAATCTGGCAGAACGAGGCCAAAAATCAGTATTGGATGTCTGTAATCTTCAGGCCCTCAGACAGCACTGCATTAAAAACAGGCATGATTCTGTCATGGAAATCACTGCATGGGCTCAGGAACACTTCCAGAAATCACTGTCTGTGAACACACTTCACTGCAAATGCAGGTTAAAGCTCTATCATGCAAAGAAGAAGCCATATGTGAACATGACTCAGAAATGCTAACATGTTCTCTGGGTCAAAACTCACTTATAATGGAAAGAGACAAAGTGGAAAACTGTTCTGTGGTCAGAGGAATCAGAATTCTAATTTCTTTTTGGAAAACATGATTTTACATGCTCCCATATGCTCCTTGTATATTTCAGCAAGACAATGCTAAACCACATAATGCATCTACTACAGCAGCATAGCTTCATAGTTGAAGAGTCCAGGTGCCAAACTGGCCTGTCTGTGTTTCAGATCGTTCACCAACTGAAAACAGTTGGTGCATCATGAAATTAAAAATACAACAAAGAAGACCCAGGACTGTAGAGCAGCTAGAATCCTCTATCAGACAACAATGGGACAACAATCCTCTCCCAAAAGTCCAGCAGGTGCTCTCCTCAGCTCCCAGATGATTATTGTTAAAAGAAAAGGTGATGCTACACAGTGGTAAACTGTCCCAACTCTTTTGAGATGTGTTGCTGTCATCAAATGCAATAATGAGCTAATATTTTTCTTAAAATTGTACATTTTCTCAGTTTAAACATCTGATATGTCTTCTATGTTCTATTGTGACTGAAATATGGCTTTATGAGATTTGCAAAGCACTGTATTCTTTTTGGTTTTTTTACATTTTACACAGCTTCACAAATTTGGGGGAATTTGGTTTGTATATAAATGCATGAGTAAAAATGTATTTACACGATCAGTAAAGCAAACACCCAGTATCCATAAACCTTGAAAAAAAATGGGCTTGTGAAAACAGGCTTTAGGGTTTTAAATTTCTTTTTGTATCTGGACTCAGTTGAGATGGATTTGAGGTCAGCAGACGTCTTGTTTCAGAGGGTGGAACTCAAAAGTTCCCCCACTAGATTTGGATCTAATTTTGGGAACAGCTAACAGACTTTTACTTGAAGAGGAAAAGAAGACCAGAACAACAATCAAGCTCCCTTTATGTTTTAGACCAAACTATGCAAAACTGAACCACTAGAGGGAGGAACAGCTTCTCTTTTCCAGCGTCTCTACCATCAGACTCTGTCTGGCTTTAGATTCTCTGAGCTTGCAAGTGTGCAAAATCCGATTATTTCGGCAGCTCTTCATTAAGAAATTAAATGACCTACCTTTTCTGTGGGGACTCGCTTGTGGTTCAGATGTGGACATGATGAGAAAATGTTCCCCCTTCCTGAGATGCTGTTACACCCAGTGTCCATGTGGCCTCTTTCTACCTGCCTGCTTTCATTTTTTTCTCGAAAACCAATTCTTTCAACAAGTCACTCACTCAGACAGTCGTTGGATCCTGTGAATACTCTGTATATTTGTGTGTCAATACCTGTTTTCTTGTCCAGAGTGCCCTCTCTTCAGCCCTTTATAAAACAGCCTCTCATATTTGCAGATAACACTTTGAGAAAATTGTCAATTTGGGAAGCCGGAGTACAGAGAGGCAAAGAGGCTTGACTGCTGAGCTGGAACAGACAGATCTGCATTCTTTTTTTCCCCCCTTTTCTGCCCTGCTTCCTTTCTATGTATCTATATTGGTTATAACTAAGCCTGCAGATGTGTTTGTCAGTCCTGGTCTATAACATCGAAATGGTTTCTGATCACTCCAGACATTTCTCCCAGTGTTCCCAAGGCCCCTCATGTCATTTTTTGCTCTCAGAGAAAAAAAAAAGCTTTTCATTGCTGACCTTTTTATTGAGAAAGACCTCCCTGACAAACTGGCCTGGTATCGGTTCATTCTTTGTGTGCTGGTGTTTTTGACAGCCTCGTACATGTTCACTTTCTGTTCCTGCAGGCTCCACTGGTAGCAAAATTAGAAAAAAATGAAAAGAAAAATACCTGTGTGCTTTTTGTACCCTACTAGGATTAATTACTCTGACCATGTTGAAATGACCATTTTAGTAAAATTGATCAGTGCCGGAACTTATAATCAACGTAAGCACATCTTCTGGTCTAAATGACCGATCCAAAACTCTATTTGTGACACAGTTTATTTACATGTTATGTATTTCAAACCAGTGTATGCTCACATACGCAGGTTTGTCTTCTGTCTATGTGCAGTGAACTTTCTCTAATACCTGCCAAACAGATCCAGCTGGCCCCAACAGTCACATCTGCAGTTTAACCAGCCTCAGGGCACACGGTCACTCAGAGGTGACGGTGAGATCTTCCTACCACGGCTGCACTGAGGTCATGTGTTTAGTAGAATCTCTGGAAAGAGATTTTGCAAACCTTCACATTTTTAAGGCCATTTATTTATATAGGCTGATTGAATTTCTATGATGTTTTGTTGTTGCTGATGATGTTCTTTAATGCTGGTTGGACTCAACTGATATATTGAATATATCCATATTTCAGATTATTAGTCAATATTATTCTATCACAAATACACTGCTCAAAAAAATTAAAGGAACACTTTGAAAACACATCAGTTCTCAATGAGGAAAAAAATCATGCTGGATATCTATACTGATATGGACTGGGTAATGTGTTATGAATGAAAGGATGCAACAACATTTGATGGAAATGAAAATGATCAACCTACAGAGGGCTGAATTCAAAGACACCCTGAAAATCAAAGTGAAAAAATGATGCGGCAGGCTAGTCCATTTTGCTGAAATTTCATTGCAGCAACTCAAAATGGTATTTAGTAGTTTGTATGGCCCCCACATTCTTGTATGGATGCCTGATAACGTCGGGGCATGCTCCTAATGAGACAATGGTGTCCTGGGGGATCTCCTCCCAGATCTGGACCAGGACATCTGGACAGTCTGAGGCAGTGTCGGATGGACAGAAACATAATGTCCCAGAGGTGTTCTATTGGATTTAGGTCAGGTGAGCATGGGGGCCAGTCAATGATATCAATTGCTTCATCCTCCAGGAACTGCCTTCATACTCTCACCACATGAGGCTGGGTATTGGCATGCACCAGGAGGAACCCAGGACCCACAGCACCAGTGTAGGGTCTGACAACGGGTCCAAAGATTTTATCATGATACCTAATGGCAGTCAGAGTGCTGTTGCCTAGTCTGTAGAGGTCTGTGCGTCCCTCCATGGATATGCCTCCCCTGACTATCACTGACCCACCACCAAACTGGTCATGCTGAACAATGTTAAAGGCAGCATAATGTTCTCCACGGCTTCTCCAGACCCTTTCACGACTGTCAGGGTGAGGTTTGAGGAACTGTTGGTATGGAAAGCTACTACTGGCAAAATTACATTTTATTTGTTTTCCATTTTAAACTGGTTCCTTTTAAAGGAACTACAATGGGAATTAGTCACTAAACTTTTAATTTTTATTTGCATTTACACAAAGTTTGACCTGATGTTCCACATCAGTCATAGCAGCTGCTTAGTGGCAGACAACCAATGATCACTAGGATTGGACCATATTAAGTTTAGGAGATAAAAATCTTTTAGTGATATTTGTCTCCATAGAACTCAACAATTTCTGCATCTGAGCACTGATGCTGTTACAGGAACCAGAGAAAATGAAAATGTCACTTCCAGGCAAGAATTTGCAAACATGTTCCCAAATAGAAAATGAAAATGACACCCTTTAGGACACTGCTTATCTTTACTGTGTGAGTTTCTATATGTTTCTTAAAAACCTTTCCGCATGCAGTGACTGTAAAGAAACATGAGCGACACATTTAGACAGAGAGGGACAAAGTAAGTGAGAGAACATGAGTGAAATGATTCAGAGGAGTGGTGATAAGGTGAACTGAAAAGAAAGTGAGTTCAGGCCACAATGTTGTTATTACAGATTGATATACTCTTCAGGTCCCCTTTATTCAAACAGCTCACCTCTCAAAATCAGATGCTCAAAGCTCTTTTGATGACTACTTGGAGCTGAATGTGTGTTATTACAGGTATTACATGAAATTGCCCGTGTTAGGTGAAGGGGATTATGGTGCTTTTGGGTCAATACTTCCTCTGAGCTGTTTGGCTGCTGGAGCTGAGGAGCGATTAGGCTTTTGTCTGTCAATCCGACTTCATAGCAGCGATTATCACACACACACACACACACACACACACACACGAGCAGATACACATAACCACCACCTATCAGCACACACACTTGTGCAGTGATTACGGCCTTAGGTATATCAGGCCCATTCAGTATGCTGAGAGGTGTCAGATCTAGTAGAACTAGAGCTGTAACACATGCACGCTCAGTTTGTTGGCTACAGGAAGGGTGACAGGTGAAAGATGAAAGTGGAGTGCTGAGCTGAAATGAAGACTTGACAAGCTAAAACGTCAAGAAAAAAAAAAGACATCCAGTTTACAGGTTATTACTACAGGTACTTCTTTCATATTTTCTAGGTTTCACTGAATGTACTTTCCCAAAAAAGGTGATAGATTTTAATGAAATAAGTCGTCTCCCTTTTCTTTAGCCACTTTGTTACATGTGGAACAATACATTTGAATTATTATAAAGGGCACCAGTATACAGAAACATAAACATACATATAAACATATGCTATATCCCGCATTTTCCTTATTTTAACATTTCATGTAAAGCAGAAATAAATATATGTTCAGAATTTGACCCATGCAAAAATGTGTAATGAATCACTCAGGCTAATTTGAATAGCTAAATACAAAATTGGCCAGTTTATGAAAGGAGGTCTCAAAATGCTGGGGAATTTCGGCGTAGGGCACTGCCTGACAGCTTACACACCAGCTCAAATGGACCACACTACGCAGGCAAACAGGCCAGAGATCGCCTTAACTGAACCCCACAGCTTACAGAGAGAAATCACAATGTGCACTGTAGAAAATTCTCTTCATTTTTGTCACTTCTTATAATGTTGTTGGAAGGCTGCACACAACAAACAGATGATCCACATTTTGCAGGATCCCAACAATTAACGTAGTAACAGTAAATCCTTTTCATAGCAATTCTAATGCACATAAAGAGAGTTACTGTGGACTATGTTAACATGTCAGAAAGTCACCTTGATTATGTATAACTGTAGGCAAAATGACCAGCTTTGGATCTGTCAAATATCCTTACAGGGAATGCTAGGAATTTATTGGTGAAAGATACTGAAACAATGTTCAAACACGGGTCAGCAGAGGTGGAGATGTCCTGACTTTTAGATCCTACAGTGAGGCAAGCTACTGAAGAACTGGATCCTTTTGTTAAAGCCTTGCTGCCAGGTAAATGGCCTTTTTCATGAAAAGGTTGAAGTCTCAAGTTCAAGCAGAGATTATTTTCTGCGACTTAACAAAGCACCTCTGGAGCCTCTTTTCACAGGTTCTGTGGTACTGCCAAGACTGCTACACTGATCTTGATGTCTAATAATTGTGTGTGTTTTTTTTTCAAATTTATCTGGCATCTGATTCTGTGATTATATTACTTCAAAATTGACATTTTGGATTAAGTATACCAATTTAAATGTAGTCTGTGATGGAACACAGCAGTTTCCTTTTGGGATTATTAAACGACTATCTGTGCACACTAACTAATTATTATTAATTAACAGTATCAGTGAAGTAATTTGGAGTCTAACTTTATCTACCATGGTTCCATTTTTTCACAATAATTTTTCACAAAAGGTATCTGGATGAATGTGATAATGAAGTAATGTTTTTTTTTTTTTAAAGCTTTTTATTTTTGAGTCTATTAATGTACTTTTGTAAGTGTCTCTTGTATTCATACAGCACAAGCTAGAGCAGAGTGATGTTATTAGGGGGCCTAGTCAGCCTCACAGTAGGGGCTGAGCTGACTGGGTATGGTGATTTCCACTTTACTTTTGTGTGGGTTAATGAAAAAAAACTGAAAAACCCTGAGCCTAATGGGATTTGGTGATAAGAAATTACCAGCGCCAGGTCCTTCTCCTTTGTCTCTCGCTGGGAGTTCAGTGGCTCCGCCAATAAGAGAGCTCAGGGCCATGGTTACCGTAGAGACAAGAGAACACAGGCCACAGCGTCGCCATGGTAAACAGGGGAGCTGTTTGTCAAAGTTCTTTTGATACACACACTCAGACACACACAGAGCACTGTACATACACAAGTGCAGCCTGTATGCAATGCTCCTTTTTTCCAAACTACTGCAATTCTGAAGTTTAATTCAGAGACGAATTCAAATAGAGGCAAAAACTGTATGCAGTCACAGGCAGGAATTCCTCTCAGTGCTTTAGGGACTAAAACTGCATATCTTTTACTGTAATAACAATGAAATCTCCCCATTAAATTACAAGTACTAGAACATAGATTTATCAGCTTGTAACTGTTATTTTATAGTTTCTTACTGTAAAAAAAAAAAAAAAAAATTACTACAA
>VUQS01074036.1:64777-76907 GCA_015108495.1 Heterochromis multidens
CCAAATAAAATATGACCTTTCCAGTATGATACTGTCAGCTGTTTGGTTGCCATTATACATTTATTTTAATGTTCCTACTGCATTCTCCATGAACAGTTTATTACTGCATAACATAACTAAATGTACTTTGAATTCAGTTTCTTGTCTTTCACGAACTATCAAAAGATAACAGCCTTGTGATAATTACCCAAAGCACTGGACTCCAAGGTTACAGATCACAATTTAAATCCTAATTTAATAATTATACAAATCCTAGTCATAGTGGCCCATTGACAGCAGCACCTCAACACTATTCTCAGTTGTGCAAATCCTGGAAACCGCATCAAACGTCCGAAACAATCAAAGTGGAAACACAAAAGTGAAATAAACATCACAACACTGAAACACATGAACTTTTACATTTATATTAGTCTTTGCACTCGCCAAAAGAAAAATACTGTATTATACCGTAAAAATGTGCAGTACCTTTCGTTAAAGGTAAAAGTACTTACAGGATTCAACAGTATTCACAAAGGATGGTAAAAAACAAAATTCCTCTGTTTTTACAGCAATTTCTTACATTGTGGAGTGCATATATTTTCCATAAACTGTTTTTTTTTTCTTCATCTTCGGGCATTTTTAAGGCTCTGTACTACATAAAGTGGCAGAACAAATAATCTACATCTACACATTACTACACTTGTACTAATTAAATTTCAGTTAATTGGAGTTGCAGCTTTAGGCTATGAAAAATTTTCCATATACCCTTTATTCATCGTATTCATATTACAATTAGATTTTACACTCAGTTTAGAAAAAACTAACCGTAACAAACTGCTCCAATCAAACTGTTCATATCGTTTTTGGGGTGTACACAAGGATTAAAATGTGCTGTCTTGTGTTGGTGTTCTGTAAACATTTTTTAAGAAAACAAACCATTTTTAGAAACCTTATACAATTATACAAGCTACATCCTGATATTTAGGCACCTTTTAATTTACATTACAATCAAAGGAGGATTGATGATAAGCAGTCAATTGACCCATCCTCAATTCTTTAGATACTATACAGACAGCATTCATATTATAAACTCAGAACACTGTCAGAGTGCTGTGTTTTCAATCATTCAGTCTTTTTCGTCGCTGTGAGACATTAGGCTCTGATTTCTGTGGTGGTTGCGGCCTGTGTTTTTCTTTTTAACTCGGGAGGCCACAGAGCTGAGCTGAATAACACAATGACAACAATAGAAGAGAGCATAAACCGAGCAAATGGGTGAGTGAGCAAGGGAACAAGATAGTAAGAGGAAGAGTGAGTGAGAATGAGAGCGAGAGAGAGAAATGCTCCTTGGCTTGCCTGCTCCTGCAGTGCGTCAGCTCTATGGCGGAGTGGAAAACAAGCAAATTACAGAGCACAGCCGCAAAGACAGTGGCCTTGTCATTTCAACCTGCCAGTAAGGATTTCCTAAATTACCAGTAGTGCACTGGGAGGGCTGCCCTATAGCTTATCTGCCACTCCAGCAAAGAGAGAGACGGTGGTCTTTCCGTGAAGGTTAGAGCACTGCAAGACATGGAGCCAATGAAGCAGTCAGCACTGTCAGGTGCCCTGAGCTCATCAGGAACACAGGTCAGAGCCGATCAAGCAGTGTGGAAGTAACTAAATAAGTACATTTACTCAAGCACTCTAATACAGTTTTGAACTATAATATTTTATTCTTCTATTTCACTCATCCTTATGGCACCTCAATGGTACCTCCTCCAAGCATTATACCATTAAATCTATCAAGACACCACTGCTCTGTACTTTTTGACAGCTATAGTTAATAGTAAAGCTACATATGAAATAGCATATTTTCATGCTGAGAACTGTGATACTACATGCAGTGGACTGAGTTTGAAACACTGCACACATCTCACCCTAATGGACATCTTGCACAATTAAGTGAAGGCAAGGAAACACCAGACAATGATCAGCCAGTATGTGAAGAGTATGTCATTAATCGCTCGCTAGGTAGCTAACAGTGGCAGGGTTTTAATCAGACATTGATGTTACATGTAATGTCAATATTTTTGGTATCTGTAAATGTCTACTTCACTGTAGAATAAGAATAATAATAATGATGTGTGGTTAGAGATTTGACAAGTTGTTAATATTGGTAAAATGCAGCAGCTGTCGCAACAATTTTAAGCATAGTTCTTGTTGTAAAATTTATCTATGCTGAACCAATGTAACACAAATGGGCAGTAAGTTTTCTCTGCAAATACAAATAACAGGAAAAGTATGACTCAGATGAAAATAAGAGCCAAACAACCAAGGGTTAAAGTGAGCGGGAACGATTTAGAATGGCGTTCTGCCACTTTCAGTTATTAATTAAATCTGATAGGCAGGTTAGTGCATATTACTATTGAATGAGCCTATTTTTCATGTGCAGCCTGGCGTTGCTTCCAGTGATGGCATGGAGATACTTGCTTAGCAGTAAGAAAATAATGACATCCCATGGCCCACTTACACCTTCAACACATCCCTGTTTACCTTCTCATCCCTGTGATGCGTTCATGGTGCAGATGTATAGTTGTGGTAGCGATACTTAAGCATCTAGCTAGCTGCTGAGGAGGAGTGAGAATAAACGGAGTAACGTTTAAGTGCCAAGAAATTTCAAATGCAACTTTTCAAACAGCTCAACAAATATCAGCAAACAAACAGTTTCTGTGCAGCTTGTCACAAAATGTGTCTGTGAGCTAAACGTACAGTTGTTATGCTTCCCAGGGAGAGAAATGTGTGAGATGAAGTAAAATGCAAGAAAGAAAGAGGAAGGATGATTATTTTCAAAGGTAAGCACTACTCAGCTAGTGAAATTTTATACATTTGAAATTTAAATCTTATATGTCCTAATGCATTTTACAGTTTTTAAATCAGATATTTGATCTATACATGATGTTTTGCTGAATTGTGTTTTTGTGAAACGTCTTGCAAAACAAATGTAAGTATACTAATTTTGTGTTATTCAAAGATTGCATGAAAATACCAGGCAGTTTAATGCAGGCTAAGCTGCTTAGTTTGTAGTATTGTGATAAAGTTTACAGTGATGCTCTATGTTAGGCTGGCTACTAGGGTATTGTTACTAGACATAGACATAGACTTTATTTAATCCCACACTGGGGAAATTTACTTGTTACAGCAACACAAGGGACAGGGAGAAAAAGTGAATTAAAGATATATTAGGTTACATCAAGGGTAGCAGAAATCAATTAATATTTACAGTGATGATGCGGATTAGATTCACTCACTGAATTCTAACTTTATACTAGCTTTATACTGTCTAGGGGCTGGAAATCAGCCATATAGCTTGTGAAACATCTGCTTATATCTTGTTGATTTCAGTTGGCTAAATCCACAAAGAACAATAAATATGGAGTAGCAGTACAGGTCAGCTGATCACAGTCAATACATCAAGAAAAATCTACTGAAGCTCACAAAGCAAATTATTCTAACTTATTTCTGAGTAATTCTTTTTCCCACGCTGCACCACTACACCCAATCTTAGGGTCCCCCCACCTACCAAATCCTACTTTAACCTGAACATAATAGAAGTCTCTCCAGAAGTTCTACATTACAGCTATGCTGAGCTTTTTCTTCATCCTCTGCTTTTGTCATATTTCACAGCCTAATCTTCTTCTTGGTGATGAGCAGGCTGATACATTTACCACTTTTTTCTTCTGCCATGCTGTGCTGCAATGATGTGACACCTTTTAGGGTCACATGGTAAATAAATGAGGAGATTTGAGACCCATTTCCAAAACATGTTCCTGGGAAAACTGTTATTGGGGGTTTTAGCATGAGTACTGACTGACTGATAAACCAGCTCTGGTGGAAAGATAATCATCTACTAAAAATGTATATTAGCTTTCCACTGCTTTGAAAACAGGTAAGGGAAACTCAATAACAGATTATGTCCAACTCTTAAAAAAAACACACACAAAAGGAAGCTATTGGATTAGTGAATAATGATTCCAATTTCCTGTGTCATTATGCTATACCCCATTGCTTATATAGTAAACTACTAAGTAGAGTGAAACGGACAAAAGCTTGAATTTATGTCACAATGAAAATAAACTATTTAAAAGTGAATAGTGTTACTGTTGCAGCAGCAGAGAGTGAATGCTAGTAATTTCACATTGTAGGAAAATGACAAGACATGAATGGGTCTAGTAAAAAAATGTAACACACACACACACACACACACACACACACACACACACACACACACACACACACACACACAGGCAACCCTACAGTAATGACATTTAAATGGCTCATTTGAAGATAAAAGGCCTGCTGACATCAAATGGATCCTTGTTATCATAATAGCAAACAACTAACAAGAAATGAAGCAGCATAAAAAGACATGCCTCATATTTGTCTCCATGAATACAATAACTAAGCAAACAAATATTGTTAACAAACAGCGATCTAAACTGTCTATTCACACGAACACATTATGCGAGTGTTTGCCAATTTATGCTTCTCCAATAGCTGAAGGAAATTAGTGCGCATTACAACCAACTCTGCAAAGGTTTTCAATTAATTTCTTTAAACAAGCATGACAAAACATAGTGCTGGCATTATAAAGCCTGGATTTTGTCAGCAAACAAAATCCAGATTAGAAAAGGAGATTCATTAAGCATGGCATTTTTTTTTTTTTTTTAGAATGAGACCCAAATTAACCAAAACATCATGAATGGCCCTTTGCAACTGTTTAATTAACACTTACAGGTCCTCTACAGAAGCTAACATTTGTAAATATTTTTTCAACCAATACTCTGAATCAATAGATCCTCCTTTAGAGGAGGACTTTAAGCCACCAAATCCTAAATGTAAAGCATGGCATAAAGTCCAAGGCTTGTTTTTTTAGTAGTCCATAATTTATTGTATCTGAAACACAAATAATACAAAACTATATATAGAAAGGCACCATTAGAGCTAAAAATGTGGCACTATTTTATATTTCATCACAACACTGAAGTTTCCTTTGCTTCTTTTAAGCGTGTCTCAGTGCAGTACTTCATGTTTTGGTTTCTGTCACTTCCGTAGCTGTTCCGTCATATTAATGTCTCCCCAAAATCACTTCCATTGTGTCTTATTCAAAGTCCTTTGTGTTTTGTGTGCTTGCGCAGCATTTTTCTATTTGCTGGTGTTTTCTTAAGTTGAAGTGTGTTTGACCTCTCAGGGCCACCATCGTTTCTGTCCACTGAGTAAAAAAAAAATATCATCTTTCAACTCAAATTTAATTTTGGGAAGAGTCAAAAGGAGCCAAGTCTGTTGAGTGGGGCTGGCTGGCAGTGAAGGCAGCTTGTGCAGTATGAGAGCACACACCATAGTCGAGGTAGCTTCTGCTAAATGTCCTCTCGCAGACACCTCAGGGTGTTATGGTAGAACTCAGTGTTGAAGCTCATGGCACAGAACCCCGTAAATAATTGACAAGAATAAAGAAAATAAAATAAAATAAAATAAAATAAAAACATAACACAAAACAAAAATGTTCTTACAACTGGATCACAGTCAGACTACGCTCTCATCACCAGTGATGAACCTCAATCATTGTTTTGTAATCAGTCAGGTCAGTTTGGCACAGAAGTTTGCTGTCTGTGCAAAGTTAAGGAAGATGGGGAAATTGCAGATGTGCAATTCATCAGAATAGGACTTCAATGGCACAATCCAAAAAATGGTCCAGAGGTGCATAAGAAGACAACATACTGTATCAAAGCAAAGCTCAGTTGATTCTCACTGTCATGTGCAGTATATTTAACGTAAAGTAATGTAAGCATAAGTTTATTATTATTTACTATTATTATAAATGCTACATTTTATTTTTCATTCCATTTTCATTTACTGTAAATGGACCAAGAAAGTTTGCTGCAAGTCAAAAGTACACAGAGGCAGCACAACATAACCTGTACTTGAACCTTAATTTTCTGCCAAAGCAATCTGCCCACAAACAAATATTAGATTTTAACTCTAAGACCAATTTTTTTCTTCAGCAAGAAAAAACAAGTCATTTTTTAAACACCACAGCGACATCAGTGCCACCAGTAAATAACAGAAGGACTGTGGTATTCTGGCCTTGGATGCTGACTTTAAAAAGCTTCATTTGGATAAATCAGCCACATATTCAAAATCTCAATTTCTTGTGGACAAAAATCCCCCAAGTATAAAGGAAGGGGATGTACACCAGATGGGCCTGGTGTTGTTTTGTAATTTACTTTGATTTTGACTAATCAGCTGCTTTCATTTGATTTTCTTACCATTAAAAAGTTTCCTTACACACAGAACAGAGACCTTTACACTTTCAATTCCTTCTCAGCTTCCCTTTCATCTTCCTCATCACTGTCATCATCCTCTCTTTTTCTCTTCCCCATCATTCACCTTTTTTCCGACTCCTTCCTCCCTTTCTCCTCCCCTCTCGGAGGGTCTAGCTGTAATAGGCAGGTAATTTCCCCCTATTACAAGACAGTACATTAGTATCTCCCTGCACTATTTACACAAGTTAGCGGTCCAACCAAGCCATTTACAGAGGATCATTATAGCATGCGGTGTCCTGATACGCTTGGGAATTCCAAGATGAAATGATGGCTTGAATGCATTATCCCATGAGTGTGTATGTGAGTGAGGGAGAGAGGGAGAGATCAAGGCAAGATCACACAATAGATCCTTTTAAAAGCCCAGCCCAAGATATATGATACTATTAAGATTTTTGAGTACCAATTACACCACCACTACCTTAAGTGGTATTCCAGCCATTCAATTTTGATACATTATGAAGATGGTTTCATATATTATACCAGGATATTCTTTAAGATGTTCGGCAGCTGACGGTAAGACCTCAAAGTGCTACAGGCAATTTGACAAAATTATCAATCCTCCTGCATTTGGCTGCTGCCCCTTTTTCTAGGAGCGATATCTTTAAATGAGTGCACTCCCCCTTCCCACCTGACACTATCTTAACACCATTTACTAGTAACAGTGTAACAGTGTCTAGCTATCTAATGATATGGGTCGACATCAGGCCAGCGTGGTGTCTCAAGGATGCGAAGTAGTAGTCTGGTAGTCGGGGTATTGAGCCAAACCTGTTAACTGTCCATATGTCTACTGCTCACATGGTACTATGTATGCTCTGAGTCCAACTGAAAGAAATATAAAGTATCTGTGACAGCAGGCAAATCATTCAGATCAGAGTAACATTGTTCACACATCATACAGTGGTGTCACCACTCAGCTGTCGTCACTATTCAGCAGTGAAGGGTGCATTCATACATGTTGGTATGAGATGGAAAAGGCTTGTGGCACTGTCTGGGCAACTGTTTCACACACATTCTGGGTATATGCAGGTGCTTTAGCTGCTACTAGGGGTGGGTGATATAGCCTCAAAATTATATCACAATATTTCAAGGAAATCTGTGATAATTATATTTCTGACGATATATATAAAAAAAATACTGAATAACGTTCTATCGGTGATTGCAGCTTGTAGGCAAGCTACTGTCATTGATGACCTACCTAATTCAAAATGTGAATCTATTGCCACAAGATGCCAGCAGTAGCATTACAGTGCAATAGTAATGACAGCATTATATACAGCGACACAGCATAAGTCAAATGTAAGCAAAAAAGTAACTTTGGCAGTGTTTACCCAGGAAATCTTTATTTAAAGTATGATACAACTGCTTAACACTTTAGTTTAAGAATAATAATCTAACTTTACCTTGTGCATCTTCAGCAGCCTGCACAATATAGTCGCATAATAAAATTAAAAAATCTTTTCTACCTGGGATGCTGTAACTTGGCTCGAGCTTTTTAATTTAATTGGCATCAAATACTTGGCCAAACAATATGTAATCGCATAAGTAATTTTCATCCACCATTTGCTCTTCCTATCATATAGAGTCTAACTAGCAAGTACTCCAGTGATGCTTAACTGAGCCATTTGTTTACTTTTGGGTTACACATCAATAGTTGCTGGTATCTCCTCCTGGCTTGCCTTCATAGCCTGGTTGTATTCAAGTGGAGAAACAAGTTTGTTTAGCAAGAGCAGTTTTGTTTCATATTTTGCAAAGCATTGTGATTTGTTGGAGGATGCTGATGTAAATCGTCAGAAGCGTACACGTGGCTCTCAGTCTCAGACTTGTCTGGGCTTGTCTCGTCGTTTATAGCAATGATGAAAATTTATTTTAATATATATAATAACATTATACCAATATTATTGTGGACCGCACAGCCGTAGCTACTATCAGATGTTATAAAATCTCAGGACAAATGTTTTACTGACATGTTGCTACAACAGCATTTCTGGACTGTTTTAATTAAGAAAACGTGGTGACTGTTAAGCATTTTTTGTGTGTGAACCAACATTTTTTTCACAAACCATGAAGGAAAAATCATCATTCTTGACTTTATAAGAAGAAAGGTGACAAAACAGTCCAAATTCACTGGCAATTCACTGTACATGCTTTTTCCAGAACTGTGCAAACTATTTCTAATTTGAGCATGCAAGTGAACCTTGAGTTGATTATTTAGTCCACAGTGGAGGGCTGATTGTTGCACAAGAGCACAAATTCTTACAGAGACAAAGCAGCTGTAAGACAAACTTTATAGCATTTAAACTATATAACTGTATGTCTATGATGGCGTGTATGATTTAAAAGGCGGTGGCTGTGATGGTAAATGTTCTCCTGTAATAATGCCTTCTCAGAGGGGTTTCCTGTCTTAAAAGGGTGGGATAGACCCAACACACACACACACTCACACACTCACACACACACACACACACACCCCATCTCACACACTGAATGGTCTCCCATGGCAGTATCAGTAGGACATTGTCAGGCCAAACAAAAGGCCTTATCTTCCTTTCCCCTTTCAGTCTGGGTGATTGGCCACAAGAAATGAGTAGAAAAGGCCATGTCCTCACCTGAGGAACCACAAATGTCAGCCACCTTCCTATCTCCATCCAGACAGTGTGTGTGTGTGTGTGTGTGTGTATGTGTGTGTGCGTGTGTGTGCAAGTGTATGATGGAAGATCTACAACAATCATCTGTCTGCCAAGGCTGCAGAGGCCAGGGAAATCTTCCTGTCAGTGTCATGAAATATGGACACAAACACACACTCGTGCACACATTCTAGTATACCAACATGTATGAATGCATTCAAACACATCACAGCTTCAAATACCGCTGTCTCAGTTAAAGCCCACAAAGGCTATTTTTTGGGTGTAGTGAAATTCACAGAACCCCCTTTGGCCACGAGTTATATTAATGAGAACATCAGCACTCACAGCTGTGCATATAATGCTTTTAATATTGCACTGCAAGTTATGCATGAAAACAGACTGTATATTTAAGATGTACACCATGATGTCACCCACTGGCTTCTGGACTCTGCATTTTGAAGCCTCAGCATTAGCTTTTGGAATGCTGCCATGTTGATTTTTTTTTTAGGTTGAAGAGCTCCGTTGTCAGCCAAGACTCGCAAGTTAGCAAGCTCCAGTCATATGCTCTGTGGGTGCAATGCACAGACATATGCACCTGCTAATCAGTGTTGGGTAAAAATAAACAGGCCCACTTCAGTGACTCCAACTGGCAGAGGTGAGGCCTAGCTGTAAGCTATCTGCTTGTTAAGTGATGATGTACAGTATCAACCCTGCTTCCGGGTCCAAGGTCCTACTGCGTTCATTGAGGCTGTTGTCTTTTTAACATGTTATATCTTGTTTTATTTAACATAACAAGCCCCTAAAAATAATCAGTGGTCATTGTTGGCCTCTATAGCTTTTTATTAGCAGTATTCATGTGCAGCATGTCTTTAAGCTCAATTTTTAAAACCTTATTATGTAACTACAGCCATGGGCTCAACGCTTCAGAAAAGAATCACTGAGGCAAACTAAGATTACAATGGGTACATGAAGCTTAGGATCAGGAATTTTTCATAGTGAGTCATCCAAACCACGCAGCAGCATATTAATGACTAACCTTGTGTTGTGGATAGATCATCTCAAACATTACCTTGACTGAAGTTTAGTCCGTTTTCAGCGTCTTTTTCATTGCATTTGTCTCTGCCCATCAGGGACCCTTACATTAACTTTTATTGAGAGGAAAAAAGTTAACCCTCATCCTCCATCTTCGTTGTGCCAGTGTGTTTATATTATCCTAACCATAGCTTTGTAGGTTGCCACCAGGTAGCACACCATTATATCACAGTGAACCCACCATCAATAACCCTACAAACATTGCTGCTGTTTAGTTTTCTGTCTTCATTTATGTCCAAAGTGATTGCAGAGTTGTACGTTTTAGTTTTTTAGAAATCCCTCAGTCAGAACATGGTACATCATCTTTAGATGGAAACTAGGAAGCTAACTTCCTGCTAACTTCTAACTCTGTTAAACCTCGTAAAGCCTCTTTTTCATGGATGCATAAATGTTAAACTTTACTGTAACAAACTTACTGGGAGAGCAGCCACACTGATCATTTTATTGGAGATGAAAGAATTTGGTAAAACTGGCTCTCAAACATTAAGAATATCACTCACATATTAAAGGTTTGAAAATGTAGATGTACCAGTGGGAGCAAATCTGGCAGCGTCAATCTTCCATTATTCTGTCTGGATGTATTTAATTGGTACTTTTTCTTTTTTTTTGCTCCTCAAACACACCACCACCACCTACAGACTACTTGAACATCAACAACAAAAACAACCACAATCCTCAGCTCAGGGCTTCAACACACCCAACGATCACTATCCATCTAAACTTTCTTCTCTCTCTCTCATTTTGTTGAAGTGACCGCTTTAAAATCTCATTCTTGCTGTCCATCATGTGACGTGCTCTCTTCATGAGCTTTCCATCACTAATTGAAGGATCATTTTAGCCACAGGATATGGCTGAAGACACTAATCAAGACCTTGTTAAGGGTCGTTAAGGGACAATTGCCCATAATTCCTCTAATCCACTGGATATTTAATTAAACACCTATTAGAGACCAACAACTATACAGCTGGCATGTTCAAACCAGACAGCCAATTCTAGATTGGCTCTGCTGTGCCACTAATTAGTATTTGAAGTAATTTTCAATTATAAATCTGTCTGAGTTATGAATCCTGCTGCGTCTGAGGCCAGGAGGACACTTCTTTCAGTTCTAGGGTTTGATCAGCAAAATCACAGTGAAGCTTTCAAGCAGGGCTACCTTTGATGTTGTGCATCACCTACCCACTGTGATCAAAGTTCAAACTAAAGTTTAAACTAGTTCACTTTGATGGGCCCAGTGCCTCGGTCCATGCTCAACATCTCAGATGATAGATGAGTCCCAATAACTCAGGATTTTCAGCAGCTTTACTATGAGGCTGACCTTCATAGTTTTAAGCTGCTCAATAGACTGTAATAAAATGTGGTAGAGATCAACATAACCCCTTCACTGTTCCTTGACATGTTAAACTAAGGCTGCAACAGTGGGAAACATTACATGCGCTAAAGAGACAGGTTAACATTGTCAGTGGTTACCATCCACAAAATATTTTATTGTGATTTAGGATTTCAGGCGAGTGCAATGAGACATTAAACTGCATAATTTTCATTAAGAAAAACTTTTTGTGTGTGTATATATACACACACTACCTCTCAAAAGTTTTTTATATGTGTATATACACACATATACACATACACATATACATACATATACATACATACATACATACATATATAAATACATATACATACATATACGTATATACATATACACACACACACACATATATATATACATATACACACACACACACATATATACATATACACACATATATACATATACACACACACACATATACACACACACACATACACACACACACACACACACACACACACACACACACACACACACAGACACACACACACAGACACACACACACAGATACACAGAGACACACACACACAGAAACACACAGACACACACACACACACACACACACAAAGACACACACACACACACACACACACACACACACCGACACACACACAGACACACACACAAACAGACACACACACACACAAACACACACACACACACACACACACACACACACACACACACACACACACAAAAGACTTCTG
>VUQS01074038.1:9248-27290 GCA_015108495.1 Heterochromis multidens
TTCTTCTTTCTTCTGCTTCTTATTCTTTCGGCTGCTCCCTTTAGGGGTCGCCACAGTGCCTCCATCTCACCCTATCCCTAACATCCTCCTCTGTCACACCAACCCTCTGCATGTCCTCCTTCACTACATCCATGAACCTCCTCTGAGGTCTTCCTCTTTTCCTCCTGCCTGGCAGCTCCATCTTCATCCTCCTTTGTCCAGTATATCCACTATCCCTCCTCTGCGCATGTCCAAACCATCTCAGCCTTTGTCTCTCTGTGTCTCTAAACTGATCCATAAACATCCATCCATCCATTTAGGATGTGGAGAGCCGGACTGAGATCACTGACGGGCCGGCTGCGGCTCTCAGGCTGTTACATGGTGACGTAGATGAGTCACAGAAAAAGAGGAAAACATTAGGGACACTTTAACAGCTCAGACCTCTGCGAACCCTGAACAACCACGTGGAAGTCTGCTCGTTTAAACGTTTACCTCGTAGAATGGGAATGAGAGGACATCCGTGGGGGTGTTCTTCTTCCTGTAGATGTGATTGATCTGCTGCATCCTCTGGTTGTCCACGCAGATGATGCCCAGGTCGAACTTCTGGATGCCCAGTATGTGTCTCAGTGTGTCCGCGTCCCTGCGCAGCCTGGCGCGGCGAAGAGGCACCACCTTCTGGAGGTTCCTCAGAACTACTCCCATTTTGAACAGCCGACGTGAAAAGAGAATGCCGCTACGGAGAGATATCGGCACATAGGTGAAGGTTACCCACTAACCTATCTCCTACCGGCGGCGGCGGACACACGAGCAAAGTGCAGCACTCAAGGTGACACGAATCAAAATGAAACAGATAATGTCGGTCCTGGTTTAAAGAGCTTTGATAATATCATTTATATTCTGGGATTTAACAGATATGGTCGCTTATCTGCTCAAAACCTCCGTGTTGACCAGGGCGGAACGGGCGTTTAGCGTTATGAGCAGGGGAGGACTGATAATTTTGTCGGACCGGAACCGGATTTAGAAAAACGTGAGCCAAAAAAAAAAGCAACACAAACAGTGAAAGGTGGATTTTTTTTTTAAGCTTTTCTCCTGGTAATCTTTTAATTTAAGAGTAACGAAACAGTCTTCAGGGTGTCAGCCTGCGCTACCAGTGGAGCTATGAGTCTGTTTGTTTTCGTCTATTTTTAGCAGCTTTTAACCTGAAAATCTCCCGGACCGGAGCTGCCAAACAGCTTTTTACTCAGAAACTTTAAACGATATTAGCGCCATGAATCCACCCAATCCGTTCGGTAGTCCCCAAGGAGGAGCTTTCCAAGCCCCGAGCAGCAGCGTGAAGCCCGGCCTGTTCCCGTCCTTTGGGCCGCAGAGCTCCGGCACGCAGGCCCCGCAGGCCCCGCAGACTGTGGGCTTCTTCGGGCAGTCCGCGTTCGGACAGCCGTCACCTCACGGGGGAAGCGTGTTTGGACAAGCCCCAGCGTTTGGACAGCCGTCTGCGCAGGCCCCAGCCTTTGGACAGCCGTCTGCGCAGGCCCCAGCCTTTGGACAGCCGTCTGCGCAGGCCCCAGCCTTTGGACAGCCGTCTGCGCAGGCTCCAGCCTTTGGACAGCAGTCATCAGGTATGAGCAGCGCGGGTTTTGGGGGTGGCACCACACCAGCGTTTGGACAGGCTGCAGGACCCGGTCAGGGTTCAGTGTTTGGGCAAGCGCCTGCTTTTGGGCAGGCTGCGGGATTTGGCAAACAGCCACCAGCGTTTGGACAGCAGCCCTCTGGGTTTGGGAGCCCGCTGAGACCTGCTGGGAGTCAGCCTCGGTCTCTTGGGTTTGGGCAACCTGCGTTCGGACAGCCACAACCACCATCATCATCATCATCATCATCATCATCATCATCATCCACCACCAGTGCCTCCACCAACACCGGTGTATTTGGTGCAGGTCAGAACAGAGTCTTTGGATCATCTGAATTCAGTTTCAAGCCAGCCAATGAGGTGCTTTTCAAACCCATCTTCAGTGCCAGCCCCGAGCCAGCCAACCCCCAAACCACTTCAATGTCCAGCTCATCGTTTGGTGGGTCTCAGACAAGCTCCAGCACCACCACTTCCTCCAGCTTCTCTCTGTCTGGGCCTTTAGGCTTCAGCTTCTCTGAGCCGGCTACAGCCCCCTCTGTTTCTTCTCAAAGCAACCCTCTAACAACTGGCAGCAGCAGTGGTCCAGCCACCACTCTTCAGTTCACCTTTTCCCAGCCAGCCAGCCTCTCCAGCTCCAACACTAAGGCTGCCACCACAGAGCCCACCACCCCATCATCTTTCAGTTTTACGGCCAAAACCCTCCAGCCTCAAGCAGCGCCGCTTTTTGGAGGAGCAGTTTTTGGTCAGTCCTCAGCTTTTGGTGAGACCAAAGCTAAAGAAGAGGCCAGCACAGATAATAAAGTCCATGCGACCCAAGGGGAGGCCAGCGTATTTGCACGGCTTGGCAAAGGCACCAAGCGGAAGGACGACCCAGCGGTCTCCAGCACCGGCCCGGAGAAGTCTGCTGCTGCAGAGGAGGATGTTCCACCTGAAGCAGATTCACCGAGACATCCCCCAAAGAGGCCACTGATGAGGTCGCGTGGCCCTCCAGGAGGCTTAATCAGCCGGGCATTGAGCAGTCTTCGTAGGGATGGCGCTAAACCAGTGAGACGGGAGGCTGCAAAGGAGTCAGAGAGGGAGGAGATTCAAACTCAGGGTGATGACCTGTATGTAACACCACCTGCAGTGCAGACACTGACCAGAGATGTGCAGGACAAAGCTGAAGAGTCAGGTGAGACATAAAAAGTCATACATACTGTGCATTAATAATAAATATGTGAAGGGTTATAAAAACAATGCTTCATCATACACACAGGTGTATAGGACTGGGCATCTCTGCTTAAACTGCTGCCCCCGAGACCCGGACATAGATGAGTGGCAGAAAGATGACTGGATCAATTTGAATTAAATGCAAAGAAATATAAACTGAACACATTCCAACAGGCAAATATATAATTACTAGGCTCACAGAAGGCAAAAAAGTTCAACATATTTTATACACAAAAGTGATATTGCCTCAGTTTTGAAAGCTTGAAACCTCATTCATTAAAAAAACCACCTTCATCCTTGCTGGATGTCATCCTTACAGTCTAATTTCTTCACACTGTCCCCCTTAGAGATATTTTTACAATAACTGTAGTGAGTTTCTCCACCTGTTTTATTTTTCTTTGTCTGATCTGTAACTTTTTGATGTCAGACTTTTTCTTCTCTTTCCTGAGCCACAGTCTTTATTTTTGTGAGTGCAGCATTCAGCAGCCTGAACCTCATTTTTATTTTTTACATATTTTATTTAAACCATTCTTACTCCTGAAGAATCACTGAGGAAAGGTGGCGGCTTTTCTGGCTTCCTTCTTTCAGTTTCTCAAGTTGCCAGTTTCTCCTGCTTTTTTTTTTTTCTTTGGCAGTGCAGCTTCTTTCTTCTCTTCTCTCTTCACCACTTTCTCCAAATAGCATGCACATTTCATAATTTTGCATGGGCACTTATTTTTTGTGAAAGCTAAGAACATTTGCATGCACACATTAGTGAATGAGTCTTGATATTTATGAGTCAAACACATCATCAGGGAGCAACATCAAATGTGCGTTTTGTTCCAGGATGGTTTGCAGTTTTAACCCAGCCTACATTAGAACTTGCATTATTAGACTGGACTCATCCCTTTATCTTTCTATAGAATCAGCAAAACCTTCGGATCCAAAGATCGAAACCACGACCCCGGTGAAACGTGGCGCACGCACCGAGAGCTTGGAGAGCCTGAGCGGCATGTCTCCCATCGACTGCACCACCCTCATGTGCAAGAACGTCCCTCCAGCGCTCAACAGAAAGGACACAATCGAGAAGCACTTTGCTCGCTTTGGGAAAATCCACAAGATCTTCTGCCGGCCCGCCAAGAACCTCACCATAGTATACTTCGATGACCATGTGAGTCACCTCCCCGTACCATCACCATCCTGAATTAGATGGTGTCTCCAAAACAGGCATTCAGTTTAACTGTTTTTCTTAATCTTTTACTCTTTTACTGCCAGTTGTTTGGAGTTCTTATTCCACTTTTTAGTCTGTAATATAGATTTTTGTCTCTTCCTGTCATCTTTTACAGGCATCAGCTGCAAAGGCAAAGAAAAAAGGCAAAATCCTGCACGGAAAAGAGCTGCTCCTCCTTTGGCAGAGAAAGAAGCAAAGTAAATGCAACCCATTTATTTTAGCAAAAAGAGCCTCTAACGAACAGTGATACTTCTTGTTTAGAGGTGTTGATCTAAGTGGCTTTATTGGTTCTGAGTTGTTGTATTATTTGTGGATCAGGTCCAGGGGAGAAAGCAAGCAGACCTGCAACTGGAAAGGAGACGTCAGAAGGAGAAAGTCAGGAGGACGCGGAGTCCAAAGCAGCTGCTTCTTCGCCACTCCGAAGACCCCCCCTCAGACCTCCTGCACTCAGCAGCACAGTGACCTTCAGCCACAGGTAACACAGCACCTGATTTAACTTTAGATACAAAGACGTCATGTAGTACGAATAGTTCCTGCAGTAGTGTGGCTCTCTTACATGTGTCAGCTCCCCGGTGAAGAAGCCGTCCCCTGTCAAGGCTATGCAGTTTGACACTGAACCTCAGAGAGAGAGCAGCACCGAGACCCAGAGCTCGGAGCGCCCAGTCCCGTCCTCCCTCCTCCACCTCATCGGGCAGGTGGCTGAAACCGCAGAGGACAAATACCGTCTCCTTGAGCAGAGGGACAAGATCCTGCGTCAAGGTAAAGCCACTTCTCATATCAGCTGTTATTAACGCAGCTATTAAAAAAAAACATGGTGGGAGACATTTAGTGCTCATGTCTTCACAGGTCGACCAAAGCGGACAGACCTCCACCTGTCCAAGGTGTTTGTGGGAACGTGTCCTGACATGTGTCCAGAGAAGGAGAGGTACATGAGGGAAACTCGGAACCAGCTCAACGCATTCGAAGTCATCCCAGAAACGGAGATGGTAACGTCTCTAATCCCGATGGAAAATACTAAAATATATGAATGTTCATAGTATTCAGAAGCTTCTCTGGATCTTTTTTAGATTTAATCTGTGGTGGGTACTCTTCCTAAACCACCTTTTTTTTTAATGTAAATCATCTGTTTGCATTTACTGGTTATTTGAGTGCATCTGCTTCCCATTGATCACATTGCACATATGTCTGCTATTCAGGCACAGTGAAAGGGTAAACATTTTATGGCTTGGGAACACCTTGGTGTCCCCCAGGATGAGCTAGAAAAGGTGGCTGGGGTGAGGGAAGACTGGGCTTCTCTGCTTAGACTGCTGCCCCCACGACCCGAACCTGGATAAGCGGTAGAAGGTGGATGGATGGATAAATGGCTGCCAGTGTTTTTTGTATCAGGCTGTAAACATGTTTTGCTGTAAAGCTGAACATTTTAACATGAGAGTCTGTGGGGAGTCGTTTTTGGAGCCAACCTTTCGTGGTCATAAGAGGAAATGAGGTTGCTGATTGCTTAAACCAAATTTTCTCCTCCCGTCTTCAACTAGGTGGATCACACAGCTGCTATCAAGGAGTACAGTCGCTCATCGGCCGACCAGGAGGAGCCCCTGCCCCACGAGTTGCGCCCCTTGCCTGTGCTCAGCATGACCATGGACTATCTGGTGACTCAGATCATGGATCAGGGCCACGACAACTACCGGGACTGGTACGACTTTGTCTGGAACAGAACCCGCGGCATCCGCAAGGTAATGCTTCAGATGATCTCCTGCGCTTATTTTTAGTTGTAGCTTCAAAAAAGCTGTTTTGTTTCTGGAGGTTTAAATGAGTGTTTGACAAACTTTTGAGTCTTTATTTTGGAGAGACTGATCCTTTTCTCCGTCTCTCTCACAGGACATCATCCAACAGCACCTCTGCTGCCCACTAACGGTGTCGCTGATTGAGAAGTGCACCCGCTTCCACGTGCACTGCGCCCACCACCTCTGCGAGGAGCATATGTCATCATTCGACCCCAAGATAAACAACGAGAATATGACCAAGTGCCTGCAGAGCCTGAAAGAAATGTACCAGGACCTGGCTACGCGTCAGATCTTCTGCCCCCGTGAGGCGGAGTTCCGCCAGTACAGCGTGCTGCTGAAGCTCAACGACGGGGACATCCTGCGGTCAGTCGTGGAAACGCATACAGAAATACTCAGAATATGTTTACAAATGTTTATTTTGAGCTCCTGCAAGCATTTCCTCTAGAATTGATTTAGCTGTGTTTCATACCTGACCCTTAATCTCCACACAGTGAGGTGCAGCAGTTCCGCGATGAGGTGCGAAACTCCCCTGAGGTGAAGTTTGCAGTGCAGGCGTTTGCTGCCGTCAACAGCAACAACTTTGTTCGCTTCTTCAAGCTGGTGAAAGGAGCCTCGTACCTCGCAAGCTGCCTCCTGCACAGATACTTCAACCAGGTCAGAAACTGTCTGCTAATCTTGTCTAAAGGTTTTTGAATGAGTTCCTGAATGTTGGATTGTTTAAGCACTTAGTGCATCCATGAAAGAAGTTATTAATTGTGACACTGTGGGCCAGTACTTGACATTTGGCCATGAATGAGGCAATTCTTCTTGTTCTTTGTTTTTGTTGTTATTTATCCCCCCATTTCATGATTGAGAGAAGGTTTTTGGTTTGAGACAAAGAATTGGAGTGACAGCAGCTCATTAGAAAGCTTTACACCAAATCCCGGTTATCTGAGTTAACTTAGTGGAATGTAGTTATTGATCCTAAGTTGGCAGATATCAGCTGAATAACTGAAGGTGAAACTGTATGAAGACATAACATTTGCCTGGTTGTTTTACTGGTTTAAAGGCTGCGTAGTTTCATGATGATATCTACTGGGGCTGTTTTTATATTTGGAAAAACTATTTAACAGCAACAATAAGCTGATATGAAAAATTAGTGGCTGTAGCTAATGTCTTAATTAATGGAGATTCATTTAGGCCTGGCAGGATATTAATTAAGATGGCAATATTTTTTTTGTTGGTTCAAGATAAACATTAATATGTTGGAAAGAGAAGCTTTTCAGGAGGTTTGGTGTTCATTTTCCCTTAAAAATGTATGATGCAGGTCTTGAAAACTCTTGAACTTGTTTTTTAAGATGGATTTTATGTTTGTGTGCAGGTCAGAGCTAAGGGACTGAAGACCCTGAACATGGCTCACACTGTGGGTCCCCGGTCGACTTTGTTTCCTGTTGATGACGTCGTCCGGATGCTGATGTTTCGCAGCACTGCAGAAGTGACTGACTTCATCCAGCAGTACGGCCTCAACATCAATGACGGGTGAGCTGCTGGTTTCTCTCTCTGCGCCTTTCAGTGAAATATTGTCTTTTTAAGGTCGACTGGCAGACGTATTGCACCGACACGACCACCTTAAATAACCTTAGAATTAAACCCTAAGAGAAGTATTTGGGTTTACATAACTTTGTGCTTTATATTTCGTCCACAGCATGGTGGAGCTGAGTCGGATAGCCTATCAGGAGCCGGAGCTGCCGCTGTCCCAGAAGAAGTCTGAGATGATCCTCGCTAAGAGAACGGTCCTGATTGGAGAGGTGGTGAACGGGGGGCCTCTCCCGAACCCTCCCCAGCACACCCCCGTCTGCAGCTTTGACTCCCAGAACAAATACAGAGGAGAAGGAGGCCTGATTGAGCCCACTCCATTCCAGTTTAAAGGTTAACATTTCTTTATTTTCTGCAGTTGTTGTACACATGTTGACCTGGGAAGTTACTCTCTTATTTCTGTTTGCGTTCTTTGTTAAATTTAACTAAGAATCATAAATTAATTACATTTAGGAGGAGAGATCGTTAATTCTTTAATACCTGTTTTGTTGTTTCAGCCGTTGCTGACAGGATTGAGCTGAAGGCACCACCCAGTGTCGAGCTGCTGCCTCAGGTCGTACCAGTCAAAGCTCCAGATGCTCCCGCTGCCTTTGGGCTGCCTGCAGCTGTTACAGATGAGACAGGAGAGCCCTCGACCCGCCCAGCAGAGCCGCAGCAGCTGTTCCAGCCGATCTCTCAGCCTGTCAAACCACCATCACCTCCACCCAAACCTCAGCTGGTGTTCAGCGACGAGGTGGGGAAGAGCTCCCAGCTCTTCATAGAAATCATTTAGTCTCATTGTCAATGCAGGACATGTTCTTGTAATTCTATGTGCTGGGTAAAGTTTTCTAGTAAACAAATAAAAGTTGTATTTACATTAAGAGTTACTCACCCAGAAGTGCTGGGTGTACCTTTGACAGTTAAGGTGAGGAATGAATTTTTCCTTCCTCCTCTTAAAATTTGGAATCGCACGTTTTTTATGTTCACTAGGTAGCCGTTTATGCAATTAACAGGATCTCATTAAAACATGTGATTTGCAGTGTGTTCGTGTTTCTGTTGCTCACTGCAGGACATCATGGCTGAGCTGGACGGTGTCATAGAAGAGGTGGTCGATGCAGCAGCGAGGGAGGTGGCTGAGGCTGGTGCCAGCTATGCTTCAGCAGCTCTCGTGTAAGTTTATCTTGAAAGCCTTTGATTGCAGTGTGTGGGAGGAAGTCATCTTATTAAGATGACTGATAATTGGCCGTTTTTGGTTCTGCAGGGAGAGCAGCGCACAGGTGGACTCGCTGGTGAGCGAGGTGCTGAGACAGATGCTACAGGAGGTGTCCGCCACCGAGATCAAGCTGGAGCAGGAGCACGTCGCTGAAGAAAAGCGCAAACTCGAAGAAGCCAGGTTGGTCTGCAGGCAGTTTATAATCACTGGCCTGGGTTCAGTTAAGAAAAGGGGAAAATATCTTCTACCCTGACGCAACACTCAGCACATCCTGTGTGATTTATTTATTTACTTTTTTTTCAGTCGTAATGGTCACTGTATCTTGAATATTAACTAACTAATCCTTTTTCCTTTTCTTTCTGTGTCAGGAGGCGTCAGGAGCACGAGGCCTTCCTGGCTCAGTTCAGCTTCTCCCTCTGCACAGAGATCATCCACGAAGTGCTGGATGAGACCATAAAGGAGACAGCTGCCTCCGAGATCCAGTAAGACCTCAACAAATCAAATTAGGTTGAATGTGAAGTTAAATGGGATCTATTATGTTCATTTTGGCTTTTACTAGAGTAGCTTTCCAGGATTCACTGTTTAAAATAATCCTTATTTGTCCTATACTGGGCTTTGGTGTAGCCCTTTAGTCTCAAACAAGCCAACTTTCTTCTGATTGGCTGCCCCTCACATCAGGTGGGTGGGGCTTCTACTTTACCTGAAGTGACTGTATTAGGGAGAGCAGAAAAAACATCCAGAGTCTGAGTGTTTGGCTCACAGGGATTACTTGTACATACACTGACATCATTATTTGAAGCTCAGGCCATGTTTAATATAAGCATCCACTAATTTAACAGTATGCATATGACAGAAAATAAGGAAAAGTGTAATGGGACCACTTTAAATAAGACTATGATAAAATGCTAAAACAAGAAGAGGAATTTCATGATGTTGGAGCTCTTCGAGTGGCACACATTAACTTTTTATTATAAATTTGTTTTTCAGGGAGGCATTGAATGAGAAAGCAGAGCGAGTGTCTAAATGCACAGAGCAGGTCTGCATGAGTCTAGTTGAGGAGACCTTGAATGCGGACATTGCTCTGTTGGTTGAAGATCTCCTCGAAGCGGAGCTGCAGCGCATCCACAAGTACATCAAAAGGTAAAAAAAACATAATAACAAAACGGCACCAAGAAACCCAGAAACTTGTCTTCCTGTTAGACATACACAGTAGTATTTAAATATTCTCTTACAGTCTCTTCCTCCTCTCCTCTGTGCTACCAGGTGGCGTGATGTGGTGGCAGTTCGCCGGCAGCTGAAGAGACAGATGCGAGGGTTCCCTGCAGCCCCTTGTTGTGTTGACCCTCGCTTCAAACTGAAGGCTCTGGCTCCCAGCGCCCCTGCTCAGCCCTCCATAGCAGATCTGGCTCGTGGTTTGGTCAACCTGGGAAATGCCGGCATGTTAGCGCTCTCCAGCACCAGGTATATGTGTATCTCCTGTCTACACGTGAGGACGGATCAAATGATGAGCGATTAAAACTTTTTTTTTTCTTTACTGTAACATGTTTTCTGTCTTCTTCAGGTTGTGCAACATGAAACGAGGAGCGATCCACCAGATGAGAGTTCACTACTACTTTCAGCAGCTGCTTGAGTAAGTCCTGCACGTGTAAACATTCAGTCAGCGGTTTGTGCCACAAAGCAGCATTTTGACCTGTTTCTGGTGTCGCCCTCAGTGAGACTGTGTGGGCGCCTCTCGACCTGCCGGCGCTGGTGACAGAAAACATCCCCGACCCACCAGAACGAATCTTCTGGAAGGCCATTCTCCTCTTACCCAGCAACCACGAGAGCGTCGCCAGCCTGGCAGACAGGTGCTTGAATGGTGTGAGGACGCCCGGCTTTCTCTGAACATTTCACTGAGTGTGTCCTGTCTGTTATGTTTTCAGGATCCTGTCAGACTGGCTGGAGGTGAAGCTCGGTGATGATAAGGGGTCAGAGGGCAAGGAGGAGCAGCCAGAGGGCACTCTGCAGACACTGTGTGTCACCAACACGCTGCAGGAGAGCAGACAACGCACTCACAAAGTCCACATCAGCGTCAAGGTTGGATCACGCGGCACATGCAGAAATAGAAATCAGGATTGTTCTGATGTTGGCAGGTAGTCAGCAGGGCTGTGCTAGAGTGAGAAGATACAGGAGCTTCACAGTAGGTTAAATGTTTTAAGGTTGAGCTAAAAGGCTCGTGTGCAAGAGTAATAATAACTAGAATAAGTGTAAAAAGAAGACTTGAAGAAAGAAGTTTAATGAAGTGGAAATTTCCAAAGTAAAGTGACATGTATGGAGAACTTCTTAAGCTTTATTGTTGTGGTGCACCATAAATGAAAAGGCTCAGCTTAGCTTGGCTTTATTTACGCAGCAGCTTTCATGCACACATTCAACCCAAAGGGCTTCACAGAGCAGGATTAACACAGAGTAGAAACAAAAAAAAAGGAAAAAAACAAGAACAACAAATTTGCAAAACATTTACAATAAAAGCTTAAAATGTTAAAAAAATACAGCAATAAAAAGATTACATTTAAATAGTATAATTTACATAAACATGAGAGATAAAAGTATAAAAAGCAACAATTAAGGCTAAAGTTAATAAATGATGACACACCTTCAAGGCTAAAAATGTCTTATACATCAGAGCAGCTCCTCCATGGATAAAAATCATGTTTCGATGTCATTAAAAGCTCCAGAAATACAAAAACTATTGTTTATTTTGTTGCTTGTTTGGTAAAGCCTTTATTATTTCCTCTTTCTGCCCCCCCAGGCGTCTCGAGGCCCCCTGAACGAAGACGGCCTGTCCAAGATGGAGGAGTGTTGTGAGCTCCAGGGGGCGGGCGCCCTCATCATGCTGCTGCCCGCCCTGCCCATCGTCGAGCTCGGGCAGGATGAGCAGGACGAGCAGGACGTCCCTCTGCTGTCCGCCTTGCTTCAGCTCAAACAGCTGCAGCAAGCCAGCGCTTGGCACTGCCCGCTGCCACTGGTGATCCTGGTGCCGGGGCCAGAGGGGGGCGCTGCTGATACACAGAAACTTGTAGAAGGTAAGAAATGATTGCGATGACAGCATAAACAGATTTCTGCATTAGCTGGTAAATGGGTGTTTTTAAAAAGCAGGTTATGGCTGTATCTGTGTAGACGTGTAGAATTGTGACAAGCTGTGTTTAAGCTGTTGCTCTGCTGGTTCTTCATCTCTTCTAGCTCTAATGCTTCACACACTAGTGAAGGACGGCCTTATATCGGAGTACACCTTCTTCTTTATACCAGAGACCACTAATGATCTGCAGGGATCCAAACAGGTACACATCTTTAGGCTCAATCTTTGGGTATACAATTAGACTCTGTTTGTTCTTTGTCTTTATTTCCTCCTTTTCCATCTTTGACTTTTTTGGTCTCCCTTTTTTTGTTTTTACTGATTTTTCTCCATCTTCTCTCCGCCTTGTTCTGGTGTTTGTCTCCAGCTAAGCCAGGCCATGCGTTGGCTGGCTGTCCATACTCCCCCACCTTTCCCGCTCTCCTGTCAGACCCTGGTGCAGCTCATTGAGTCCACCTTAAGTCGTGAGTTCAGTCCCAGAGTTTACGCCCACCGCCTCGAGCGAGCTGCCGCACATCTGCCATCCCAGGACCCGGCTCCTGTCGTCCAGCTTTACAATGCAGTCCTGGCTCACGTTGCTGATAAAGTTTCATCCCAGGACCTCTGCAGGCTCTCATGGCCTCCAGGCGAATTCTGCCTGCCTGACATGAGGGATTTTGTGCCTCATCTGGCTTGGAACTCCTCCCAGCACCTGGCCTGGCTACGTGAAATCATCCTCAGCCTGCAGCTGCCACAGTGGGAGCAGCTATCTGCAACAGGTCAGTGACAGAGAGAGATTTATCTTCCACAAAGAGATTCAGAGGCCAGTAATCCTAATTATCATCTTATTTCTCTCTTTAGACTCATGGTCTGAGCTCTGCTCCTCCATCTTTCGCTACGCTGCTCAGATCCCGGTCTCACGTCGTAGTCAGCCCCTCCTCATGTCTCGACTGGAAAACCTTCTGGAAAGAGTCAAGTTAAAGAGTCAGCGCACCCGGACCCCCAGATCCAAAAGAATGTTTGGAAAATGTAGCGATGGAGAGGGCGGTGTGTGTGTGGACTTCAGTTGGATTCCTTGGGATGACGTGCTGGTGATCTGCATTGACCACAAGCTGAAGGACTGGCAGGTACCTGAACCACCTGTCTGTCAAGGTGAGAACCCACGTTGCTGTAATTCATTAAAACAAATTTTGAAACTAACTGAAACCACAAAGTTAGCAAAATACAATAAAAATGTAAAGGAAATGGTGCATGTTTGTTGAGGCTAGGATGAAATAAATCTCACAAAAACAAAACTAAGACTAAAACTAATAAAACTGAAACAAAACATCTTTACTCCTTATAAACAGAAACAATTAAACCCACTCCAGAAACCAACTGAAACTAAACTGAATTGAACACCAAAAATTTAAACTAAATAAAAATAAAATCCAGTGGAAAATACAGAACAGTATTATCTCTGGAGGGGGACTTTTCTGTGGAAGGTCATTTAAAAAAAACCTAGTTTCCACCTGTGAATACTGATGGTTTTGACATGTATTATAATATCTAATTATTTGTTGTTTTAAGATGCTGTAACGGAGGATGGGGAGATCCTGGTTTACTTCCCCACGGAGTCACTGAAGGGCTTCCAGCCGCCTGAGCACTGGACGGAGGCCATCAAACAAACTCACAGAGAGAAGCAGCAAGAGAAGGAGGGGTAAGAAAGTCCATGAAACCCCCAGAGGCCCCACACGTCTTTCTTTTAATCTGACAGCATTTGAACACATTAGCTTCATATCTGAAATTTCAAATCTTTCACTTGAAACATAGGTCTGCAGTGCACGAAGCAAAATCTCAAAGTCCCCCAAACCAGTTCTACTGACTGACTCTGGTCCAGAAGCATCACAGAGCACAAAAGACAGTCTGTGCCTTTTGTTGCCAGAGGTCATAGACAGTATAAAAGACAGACGTAGCGATCGTGACGCGTCTGCAACACTGAAATTGTTTGAAAGATCATCACGTGTAAAGCCGGCATCATCATCCTTGCAGCGCCTCATTTGCTCTTCCTTTGTTCCTAATTCCTCCGGTTGTCTCTCTCTTCAGGGCGAGTGCAGCTGCCTGCCCCACACCCACCACGGCGTCCCTCAGGCAGAGGTTGTTCCACAGTCTGGTGGAGCCCGTCGAGGCGCCATCAGCCCTGCTGGACATCACACACACGCCCACAGCACAGGAGCTGCTGGCCCACAAAGTCCTGCAGAGCTTAGAGGAGGAGAAGGCTGAAAGCAAGAGGTACGCCTACATCACAGCTTTTACATTTTTATGGATTAAGGTGGTGGGGCTCACAGGTCGAGAGTTTTAGGCCCAGACTAGAAGGTGTTTATGACCATAGAGCCCATCTCACAGCCACTAGTTCCACAGAACCTCATGGCAGTTTGTGAAATGGTCACAACTTTTAATTTGTTTTTCTGGACGTGAATTTCCCACTTTTTGCATCATCTCTGGGAGTGAATCATCGGACCCTAATTGGACTCCTGCAAGTGACTTTTAGCCTAATGTGTATTTATTTTAAAACAATATTAATTTAAAGTCCTGCCCCTGAAAGCCTGACAGAGCCTGAGTGATCCAGAGACAAATAATCCTTCCTAATAACCCTTCCACAGGTTCAACTACAGAAACTACAGATCTTGTTGACCAAAGATTGTCTTTAGTCATCTCAGCTCGAGCTGAACTCAACAGCGAGTGAGTTTGTGATTTGAGAGACAGGAGACTGTATTCGTAATGCAAGAAAGAAATGAGCTTTCTACCGACAACAAACTCAAAAGCATCAGAAGTCAAAATTGTGATTTTTTTTTTTTTTTTTAAATAAGCCTGACATTGGCTACAGAAATAATCTACACCACTCTGCCTCTCTGCAGGAGCATGGAGCAGCTTCAGCGCTGGGTGGATGGCGACCCCTTGGAGCACTTGACCGCCCCGCTCTTCCTCCCGTCCTCCACCCTGCTCTCAATGCCCACTACCGTAACGCACATCCCCACAGCCAAGACTCGAGAGGTGGCTTTCACACAGGTATGACTGCTTCCTGTAGCTTAAATAGATCTGATGTTTAACGTGCTACAGATGGTGAAATAAATCTTTTGTCTTTCCAGGAGCCTGATGAGCCATCGGAGAAAGCAGCCCGACCTAAGGCCGCTCCCGAAACTATGGCGTGGCGGCTGAAGGAGCTGGAGCGCCAGATTTTGGCGAGCCAAGAGGAAGAACTGGCCTGCAGGCTGAAGCTGAGCGGCCTGCTGAGCATTGTCGATGACTGATGACACTGGAAGGAAACTAATCCCGAGCCTCCAGTGAGAGACTGTTTGGACTTACATGCCACCTTTTCATTTCAGTGTGGTGCCCAGATCCACAGATTGGAAATGCATGGTCTTATTTTTTTGTCTTAAAGAAGAAAATGTATATTTTTAGTATTGGTTTAATTTTGTAACACTGACTTTGGATTGATGATGGAAAGCTTGTTGAATTTTAAGTGTCTGTGTGAATTAAACTCATTTAATGCCAGATTTGTAAAACCATCTAGAGCCTGGTGTTTTGCTTTTGTACTGCTAAATGATAAAATTATTAAATAAAAGTGGTATTTTTCTTGTAAAACCTCCGTTTGTCCCTGTTATCATTGCCTTATCATAATCCAGCTGTGAGCACATGTGTAGGTTTGTCTTAGGAGCTCTCTGATTGGACAACCTCACGGCGAACCCCGCCCATTTCCCCTCCCAGTCGGTTTGTGATTGGACAGCCGAGTCTCTGCTCATGTCTCTCCATGTGGAGGACTCCTCAGACGAGCGCCGCAAGGCCTGCTGGGAATTAGAGTCTTGCATGTGCCGATCTCGCTGCACTCAGTGTCCTCTGAGCACTACAATTCCCATGGAGTCACTGGAAGGGGCGGAGCTTCGGGAGCACCTGAGACGAAATTCATTGATGCGTTTGAGCGGAGGTTTTGACTCTGATCTGACAGCAGCTATGACGGAGGGGACGTGAGTATTTTCCTTCTGTAATTGAACATCTGTGGTGCGCACTGAGATGCTATATGATTAAAAAAAATATTGTTTTTGTCATAAAATAAACCAGATAAACATAACTTTACGACATTTTTAACAAATCATTCTCGGGGTGTACTTTTTGATGAGTTAACTGAACCTTAAAGAGATTTATTACCTAAAATCTGGGAGTGGGATGCAAGGGGGCGGGGCCCAGGCCTCACCTGGTCGGGAAACTGCTCGACAGTGAATCGTCCAATTGCTTTTGAGCCTCTGTGTGTAAAAATGACTGTAATTTCTAAACAGAGGACAAAATACTTGTATTAAACCCCTTGAAATAAAGCTGAAAGTCTGCACTTCAATCACATCCTGATTGTTTGATTTAAATTCCACTGAGGTGGTGCACAGAGGCAAAAGTGTGTCATTATCCAAATACTTAGAGTTGACTCTCCATTGAAATACTTTCTGTCTCTGGCAGGCACCTGCGGAGGCGAGGGGGGCCGTATAAGACGGAGCCAGCCACAGACCTGGGCCGCTGGAGGCTGACCAATGTGGAGGGCCGGCAGACGTGGCGTTACCTGGAAGATCAGGAGACTGCAGACAGAGAGCAGAGCATGCTGGAGGCCCATTCACTGGGCTTGGACACGGTGGGCTTTCAATGATCTTCTGTTTCACATAAAAGTGAAATTAGCCTCTCCTCTCTGTTATTCTACAACCTTTTTGATGAGTGATTCTTACTGGAAAGTTTTAGACCTATCAGAGTGGCACAGTAAACCTTAGTACCTTTAAACTTTGTTGATGTCCACCGTGGATGGTAAACTGTCACTGATTCTCTCCACAGAGTAAGTTTGTGTCCGACTCCCCGGCCGCCCGCACCGCTGTGGATGCTGCTGTGAAAGGCATGCACCTCTACAGTCACCTGCAGGCCGAGGACGGTCACTGGGCAGGAGACTACGGAGGGCCTCTCTTCCTGCTGCCAGGTGAGTCGAGTCCTCCTCCTCCTCTTAGAAAATAAAGTACCAGTTCTTTTTGCATCACTGGGGCACTGCCTTTGTACCCCTGACAGAGTCTAGTCTTCAACCTCCAACCCAGGAAGGTTTGAACCCACAACTTATTAGTTTTTTTGTGTGTGTGAGGCAATAGTTTTAACCTTTGCACCAGTGTGCTGCTGATATACAAACTAGATACAGAATGAAACCGGTCAGAAAGTCTTAAATGCTTTTTATTTAAATTAAACAAATTAAAAAATATACTCTTTAAAATCTGTGTTAGACAGATTGGTAGGAATGGGTGTAGATGTGATTGTGTCTGCTTTGTGTTGTGTATTAGAGAAAGTGTTGTGTGAGTGTGCTCTGCTCTGTTTAGTCTGGGATCAATGAACCTTACAGAAACACACAGAGAGGGAAAAAACTCTTAAACCAGAGTAAAATTTATATTTTTCTTTTAGCATTTATTCGATCACAAACTGTCTCCTGATATAACGCATTAAAAGAAACAGGGCAAATATGCACCTTTTAGTGCTTGGGATCCTACATACCTGTACCTATTTGGCCCTCAGTAAGCTGCACACAGTTACTTTGAAGTCCAATAATTGCCCTAGGGGGGTATTTTTGTGTAGATTGTACTTGTGGAGACAGAAAATGACTTTTACTGTATCCATGCTGTATCTCTGAGTGTGTACTGCTGTGTGTAGAAATTGAATTTGTTTTGTTTGCTGCCTTGAATTAGGTGACTTAATCTTTGAATAGTCATGGAGTTCCACAGGGTTCCCTTCTGGGACCGATGCTTTTTACATTATACATGCTTCCCTCAGGTAATATTATTAGAAAACACTGCATACATTTTCATTGCTATGCAGATGATACCAATCTTTATCTATCCATGATGCCAGATGATACAAATCAATTAGTTAAACTGCAGGAATGTCTTAAAGACATAAAGACCTGGATGACCTCTAATTTCTAAATTCAGATAAAACTGAGGTTATTGTACTCGGCCCTAAAAATCTTAGAGACATGGTGTCTAACCAGATACTTACTCTGGATGGCATTACTTTGGCCTCCAGTAACACTGTGAGGAATCTTGGAGTCATTTTTGACCAGGATATGTCCTTCAATGCGCATATTAAACAAATATGTAGGACTGCTTTCTTGCATTTGCACAATATCGCCAAAATTAGAAACATCCTGTCTCAGAGTGATGCTGAAAAATTAGTTCATGCATTTATTACTTCTAGGCTGGACTACTGTAATTCATTATTATCAGGCTGTCCTAAAAACTCTCTGAAAAGCCTTCAGTTGATCCAAAATGCTGCAGTGAGAGTACTGACAGGGACTAGAGAGAGAGAGCATATTTCTCCCAATTGGCTTCTCTT
>VUQS01074040.1:0-11932 GCA_015108495.1 Heterochromis multidens
GAGAGTGTGTGTGTGAGAGTGTGAGAGTGACTGTGTGAGTGTGAGAGAGTGTGAGAGTGAGTGTGAGAGTGTGTGAGAGTGTGTGTGAGTGTGAGAGTGTGTGAGAGTGTGTGTGAGTGTGTGAGTGAGTGTGTGTGTGACTGTGAGTGTGTGTGTGACTGAGTGTGTGTGTGTGAGAGTGACTGTGTGAGTGTGAGAGTGTGTGCGTGTGAGTGTGATGGTGTGTGAGTGTGAGTGAGTGTGTGAGAGTGTGAGTGTGTGAGAGTGTGAGTGAGTGTGTGTAAGACTGTGACTGTGAGTGTGAGTGAGTGTGTGTGACTGTGAGTGTGTGTGTGAGAGAGTGTGTGTGTGACTGTGAGTGTGTGTGTAGACTGTGAGTGTGTGTGTGACTGTGAGTGTGTGTGTGAGTGTGTGACTGTGAGTGTGTGTGTGACTGAGTGTGTGAGTGAGAGTGTGAGTGTGATCCACTCAGCCACACAGCATGCTATTGGCCTGATTACCCTCTCACCCATCACCTGTTTCTGCTGATGTTTGGAAACGTGAATACGAACAGTGAAAGGAGCCGCTCCGTTACTGAGAAGGTTTCATGATCCAAAGTAAGGAACCACAACAGCAGCTGTTTAAACTGGGAGGAGCTGTGATCTCTAGATAAAAACTTGTATAATTGAGGGCATGAATGTGTTGGGAAACATCAGCACCAGTGATGTGGAAACCTGCTGGAACTCAGGTCAGCAGACGTCACACAGAGCAGGTGTTAAAGGTCAGTGTAGCAGGCTAACTGCTTCCACTTTAATGTGAGATGGATGCAGAAACTTTCTACACTTCACTGAACTTCTCAGGTCACATCCTGCAGATCACAGACAACAAAACACCAGGAAACATCCTGCTTATTAATCACCACCTGCAGCACTTTTATTAAAGCTGCACTTTTTAAGTTACTTTTCAGTAAAGTAATCTAGACAACCACCCAAAACTCCAGGACAATTTAATGAAACAATTTCACTGCATTCACAGCAGTTTCCATTAACCAGAATGGTAAATTAGTAATGTGTCGCTCTGTTTCTGTACAGAGACAGTTTTAGTTAAAAGAGCCAAAATCCAGAAAAATCTAGACAAACCTTGAAAAGTTCTGACCTGAACAAAAGTTTATTTAAAATTTAAAAAATGACACATTAGGAGCTTTCAAACATTCTGAGAACTTCTGCCCCTTCAAACTTCCTCGAGCCTGTGGTGACCTGTGTGTTGACAGCAGGACCAAAGTGCTGGAAAGATCAAGAGCAAATTAATCTGAAATTCAACTTCTCTGAAAAACAGAAATGTGCCCCATGCTGTATGTGCAGGCAACGTTGGCCTTAGGGTGCAGAGACGATGAAGTTAAAACTTTTCCTGTGAAAAGAAATGAACATGCAAATGGATTTTCATCTTAAAGGGACCTCTTCTGCTTTTATTTATTTGTCTTCATAAATATGATGTTACAGTGAGGGATGTAGATATTAGCTAGCACTTCAGAAGTAATCTCTGTGAGCCTAAAGCTCGAGCTTCAGAAGGCTCTAAATGCAACTTTTTTTTCTACTCTTAGATCCATCTGATGCCACAGAGAGGAAATATCCCTAATATGATCATCTCGAGCACAGAAGACACGCCCCTGCTGCTCAAACCTTCTGTTTATTTGGGGGGGCGGGGATCAGGGGAGGAGCTAAAACTACTAATTTCAGACCGATGATGAACTGTAAGGCTGCAGTGAGGCCCAGTATAGGACAAAGAAGGGTTATTTTAAATTGTGACTCATGCAAAGCTGCTGAAACTGAGTCCAGAAAAAAAATATGGATGTCTGTTAAAGCTAAAATGATCTCTGGTTCAGAAATAATGAACTGAAAATGCAAATCACATGACCATCCCAAACGCTGGGCATGCGTCCTGTAGGCAGAAGCAGCACAAAAAAAAGGTGAATTTAACAACACCAAACTCAGCAGTGCCTGTTTATCACTGTACAAGTTTAATTCTGCTTCTAATCCAGGCTGATGTGTTTGTTTCCCTCTGGAAAAGAGGCGTATGATAGTGGAGTGATAAATCAGGGAAGGAGTGCAATGATTTGAAAGACCCAGTCAGGCAGCGATCGTGGGCCTCAGCGTCATCATTTTCATAAATTTCAGACAGTCAAATAATGAGCTGCAAAGCTCTATAAGGCTAGGAAAACGTGCCCTGCCAAATGCTCAAACGGCTCAGGGAGCACAGCAAAGAGCACAAGGCACTGACTCGGCCTCCCCAGATCTCAAGCTGTTAACACTGACTCGTAGGAGTCCTGGTCCCAGACCGGACACCACAGGATGCTCTGAGCAGTCCTTTGTTCACACCCTGCAGACTCACAGCTGTTTTCACTACACAAGGTCAGACAGGTGGTTTTAATGTTGTGGCTGAACACTTTGGATTTACACTCATTTGAAAGTTCCGATAAACCATAATTAGCTGTAAGTGGAGCCGCAGAGCTAAACACTGAATTTCGTCACAGACTGAGTGAAAGTGTGCACGTCTCACAGTGAACAGTGGGTGTCAGGTTCACTGTGAGGCGTGCACAGAAAGCAGAGCGGCGAGCTGACACTCTGTTTTGTGAGCGTACCGATGCGTCGTATTTCAACCCTCGGCTGAAGTCTCCGTCCTCGCCCTCCTCCATGCTCTCACACTGGAACAGGCAGGCATCTGCAGGAGACAAGTCCAAACACATGAGACGCAAGAAGCAAGGAAACAAAACCGACTTCAATCATGTCATCCGTGTGAACTCTACTTCTCCCATCAGGCCTTGCATCTTCTCACACCTCTGGACTGAAACAACATGAACACTGAAGCTTTTTAATGAGTGCACACTTTAAAAACCAGCAAATCTTTGTTTCATTTTCACTTTTTATAAACCCTACAGATCAGTGTGCAGACCTACAAGCTAAAATAATCAAACTCATCCTTTTTATCTTAAAACAAATAAGTTGCCCTGCAGCTGTGGGCTTAGTCTGCAACCCTTTTAAAGTGGTACCATTAGAAGAAGAGGAGGTGAAGCTTTAAAGCACACAGTTCTGTTAGAGGCCAGGGTCAACCATCCAAAGCAACGGACAGTCCACGAGAGAGGTGGAGCAGGTGGAGACGAGTGTTAGGGGTGATTAGTGACAGAAGGAGAGCAGCAGGAGTGAAAGGGAAGGTTTACAAGATGGTAGTGAGACCTGCTGTGATGGATGGTTTGGAGACGGGTGGCAGAGCTGAAGATGTTCAGATGTTCATTGAGAGTGAGCAGCATGGACAGGATTAGAAATGAGTCCATCAGAGGGACAGCTCAGAGTTAGAGAGGCGAGGCCGAGATGCATTTACTGCAGGAGACCAACGCAGGGCAGTAAAAAATCCTTTTGTCTAACAGCTACCATAAAATAAGCTGTAAACCTCAGCAATTTAAGCAATTTCACTGCCTGGCGCTCAAATAAAACCTGGAAACTTGTGTTCTCTTGTGCTTTAAGACACAGAGACAGCCACAGTACAACTCTTTCATCTGACTGCGTATCAAATACAGTATTACTCTAACCAACAGGGGTAAAACTGATGTCCCGTTACAGGTTCAGGAGAGCACATGCTCCACCTCCACCTCCACCACATATAAAGCTGAGGACGATTCAGACTGATAAGGTTATTAATGACGTTTTTTTTAACACAGATATCGCGATAACATCGTGTGTCGTTGGGACCACGGTAGCCGTGACAGCCCTCATCAGAAGCCCTGTGTCCTCGGCTCGATTCCGACTTAAAACACGTCACCAGTGCCGCTAAGAATGCGGGTTTTTAGCGGAAGAAAGAAGAACGGGCAGAGCGAGCGGTGTGCGGTTAATTTAACGTGAGATCACGTTAAAGACACCGCGGCACGTCCGGGTGTTAAGTCTGAAGGAGGAAGCGCGACCACGTTAATCCTGCACACGCGTGCGCACAAATCCACCACAGAAATCATCATAAAAACGCTTTTTATCCTGAAACTGACGTCATCCCGCCCGGCTCCCTCTGAAAGGCTCGGGCTCACTAATAAAAGCTTAGAAATGCTGCCTCACCCCAGTCTTCGCTCGTCAGGAGGTTATCGGCGAAGAAGCGGCTGTCCAAGTCCGACAGCAGGTCCGTCCCCATCGCCCCGGAGGCGGCTCGACAACAGCTAAACAAACAGGGAGAATACCGCCTCCAGCGTCAGCATCAAGGTAGCTGAGCGGCAGCAGCCACAGATACCATTTATAATTCAAACTGATGGAATATATTAGTGGAATTTTCTGGATTTATAGCCACTTTCTGTCTCCGTTTATAGCTGCTTCCCTTTTGCTTCGCTTATGACAGCGCAAGGAAACGCTTTTTTGTGAAGAGCTACCGCCCACGTCTGATAGAAAAGCCAATCACAGCAAAGGGATGTGTGATTGACTAAATATTGGACCAATAAGAGGATTCAGAGACTGCGATTGGGTCGCTAGGGAACCTATCGTTGAGAGGAGCTAGTGAGGAAGGGCTTCAAAGGTGATTTGGCCCAATCGAATGGTCGTATTTTGATTGACAGGAAAAGAGAGCCAATGAACGCAAGGAATGTTAGGGTTTGACAGGCACGCGCAGCCAATCACGGTTTACAAGCAGAAAGAATCGTTTTGGTGAAGTCACGTGGATTCAGGCGCAGAGACATCAACACGGAGTTATGTCCAGTTTGTAGATGAATTAAAAAGAAGCTGGTGTGGACACCTAAACACACCAACCCCGCATGATATTAAACCATGCTCTGGTAGGGTTAGGGGGATGCTGTTCTCATTTCTGTTGGAAGTCATTACATAACAGTGGAGCCTGAGTCAGGACAAACCGAAAGCAGCACCCTGCACCCCCCTCCCGTCAGGCCTCTGTCTGCATTAAACATACCAGGTCCACCTGAGCATGGAGCAGGTGAATATTTAATGAGGTGAATCAGAGAGCTGCAGCTGCTCTTTGGGCCTCCTGTGTGTTTCATGTGGAGGGTGGAGCACAGCGCCTTCTAGTGGAGCACTTTCAGCTGCACAGCGTCACGTTGATGACAGTCTGAGAACCACAAAGAACCAAATGTTATTGAATATAATCACATTCTTTAAAGTGTTCTTATAAATGTTTACAACTGAAAAATAAAATCGTGTCTGAGCAGAAACGTCACAAACACCTTTAAAAATGCAGTCTGCTCCTGGATTCTCCTCCAGGGATTGTTTCAAGATAAAACATGAGTCTAAACACAGACTTTCATGTGACCAACACCCAGAACAGGCCCTGCAGGATGCAAACACATGCACCTGGTTTCATTTTCACACTAAACTAACCCACCGGTCTAATTTGGGCCATGCATCGAAGGTCTGTGGTTTAGAGGAGGTGAGTGAGCTCGTGGTTTTCAAAGAGCAGTCTTCTAAAATGCACTCACATGCTGTATTTCACAGCTTCAGAGGAGACGATCAGGTTCAGCCTGACCGTCGGAGGTGTGCAATATCAGTGAAAGAAACACATTTCGAATAAACTCTTTTTATTCTTTTAAAGCTTTTTTCAGCTTTGATCATCAAAGTAATTAAACTATTCTCGGATAATATTATTGTCTTTTTGTGTTTTCTGTATCTTATGAGACTAAATGACTGAATATATATATATTTGCTTTTTTTAGTATTTTTTTAATCAGTTCAATTCAATTTTATTTATATAGCGCAGTCAGTGAAGTTTATTATTATCCTTTGGTGAACCTGTGGCTCTGAAAATACTTCTTCTTTAAAAAACATCCTTAAATTCAGTCATTAACAACTCAGAAACTGTGAGGCCAAACTCTGAAATGGGAGAGGGAATAACAGCCCTGTAATGACGAATCTGTTGACTTTTATGTTGTTGAACCAGATCTGGTGCAGCAGAAATGAAGCACAACAATGATGCATCCATTTAAATCAAATTAAAAGAATTTTAAATTGAAATGTGTGAGAAAATTCTCCATCAGCAAAGGTGGTGGTAGAAGTACAGCTTCCATGGGGGAAAAGGTTTTAAAAAGCTCATATTTGGAGCAAACAAATTCTACACAAGCAGTTTTTATGTCCTGTTGACCACTGAGATTACAATTAATATAGGTAATGATTCAAAATAAGTGCCTGGATGTTTACAGCTGAATAAATAACTATTTTTGCTCTTCAGTTCCACTTTATCCAGTAGAAATTATTTGTTGTTCTTCAGTTAATTGCAGGAAAACTATACTCAGTCTAAGAAATCACAGCAGTATCTTTAAAAATGCAGTCTGCTGCTGGGCTTTCAACATATATATGTTCAGCTTTACTGACACTAAGAAACTGCACAACACTCGCAGTGAAGGCCTGTGGTTTCAGTTAGAGGTATCTAAGTTATAAGAAGAGTTCACACCAGAGACCTACAGAGTTCCAGTATTCAGCCTCATGTGACTCATTTCAGTCCACCCTAAGATGAGGGTGAACATCAGCTGCTGTCTTTTTGTCTTTGTTTTTGGCTCTAATGTCACTAAAGGTAAGAACTTTTTACATTTACTAAAGTTACGAGTTTAATCTGCTCTTAATGGCATGTTTCAGTGTTTTCATAAAGCTCTGTGTTAAACTGTGAGCTCTTGGTTTGTTAAAGCTTGTACTGGTAGACTTTATGTCCCCTCAGTGCATCTGACAGATAAATGCTCAGTGCCTTATTTAAGAATTCTGTGTTTGCAGGTTTCATCTATGAAGCCGCTCAGGAGAATCAGCAGCTCATTCTGAGTTGCCGTCGCTCTGTAAAGGGTAAAGTGACGTGGAGCAGAGAGACTGCAGGAAGAAAAGTCGATATACTTACAGCTTATGGTTCCTGGCACATAAAGCACAATGATCCATTTAAACGTTACACTACATTTGCAGACAAGTCCCTGTACATTCAGAGAGCTGCTGTCTCAGACTCGGGACGATACTTCTGTAATAATGAAGCAGCTGTGGAGCTGACCGTGATCCCATCAGGTGACATCAAACTTTATCATGTTTTGTTCAGAGGTAAACCCAAATATAGACCAGTGTAAAACAAAAAGTGAGCTTTATTTAAAAGGCAGATGACGCAGAGTTTCAAAGGATACAGAGGGTATAAAAAATCAAACAAACCAGAAAACAGGATTATACCAGAGATGAAGGTGAGAAACTAAAGAGGCTTTTCTCATTTCTCTAATTTGTGCCTCCTTGTCTCCTCTGTCCTTCTGCCTGTGACCCAGAAATCAATGTCAGTATGCCATGCTGAAGGATATCTCAATCACTAAAATGCATCAGGAGGACAGAGGAGAGTCCTGCCAGAGGAGCTGTAATCGAGGATGCACATGAGTATCCTTTGCAGAAGTGTTTTTACCTTCACTGTATAAAAGAGGCGTGGCCAGAGCTGGAATATTAAAACCATGGCGGGAGGAGGACTCCTTAAACAACTCGTCCTTTTTATTCATTTGTTGCTTCAACTTGCTGCCCTTCACTGTTGCTTTGTTGTCCCATTGCATCATGTTGTAATATTAGTTACAATTGGCCCTAAATATAAAAGATTTCATGAGTACTATAACACCTGAGATCCTAAAGTACAGCTGTAGTTGTTCTATAACAAAACTATGTATGATGCAGCTGTATCAAACACCATAATTAATTGACATTGCTTTAAAATGAGGCTCTAAGGTGATGGTTTTATTTTGTTAGATGCCTGTTGCCTCGACTCCTCTCATGTCTCCTCCTCACCTGCTCTGCTTACATCTCTGGTGGGAGGGACTAAGAGAGGACTTGATGATGTGTCACGTATGAAATGAGAAAGACGGAAAGCGCCCTTGTTGTGGTTTGTATGTTCCAGCTGTGCGTCCCGTCTCTTTTATGCCTGCAAGGATAAACCTGTGCATCCTTGAAAATAGCTCCTTCTGTTTGAACTGAGACATCCTTCAACATGAGGAACAACAGCAACAGAAAGGAAACACAGGAGGCGGCGAGGAAAATCAAATAGCAAAATAAAACAGGAAGTGGAAACAAAGAAACCCACACATATGCAAAGAAAGGGAGGAGGTGGGGTGGGGGGAGGGTACTTTGCTCTCCGGTTGTTTTTGTGGTACAATTACATGATGCAGGTTGTGACATCATTGTTGTCGTCGCCTTATTGTAATACTGATCTGGTCCCATTCATTTTCAAATATAGTGAAAATTAGAAAAACCTTTTGTAGTTAATGTGTTACTTTAAACTGCTGTTTCTGCCTCCTGACATGTCTTTTATTATTTTAATCTTTATTATTTACTTTTATCATTTTTGTATTTTTACTCTGTTTTTATTGATTAAATAATAATTTTTATCCCTTTTTTGTTTTGAAATCATTTGTATTGTTTTTTGATGATTCCACTGTTGTGCAGCACTGTGTTTAAATGTGCTTTATAAATAAACTGTGACCGTTGCACACAGGAAGGAAAAAGGTGCCACCACCACCACCACCACCACGAAGGACACCACGGACAATAGCAACACCACCAATATCAACAACAGCAGCATTACCGCCACGAGCAGTGGAAAACCCAGGTATGACAACAATAAAAATACTGGCAGCTGTCACTGCTACCCCTCAGCCTCCTAGCAGATGTACCTATGGTATCAATTTGAAAATCCTAGGTGACATCTTTCTCGAGATATCGTGTTCACTAACTTGGGTGTCCACGGGGCCTGCCCACCCGCCTGCCCACCCGCCTGCCCGGCAGGGTGACAACAATACCTCATCAGCCTTTTTGGCTGAGGGGTAAAAACTGTTCACAGTATGATCACTGACTATAGCTGGTGGTGGATGAGGGTCTGATTCTAGATGTTTCTTTGTCTTCCAGCTTCTTCTTACCTGTGGCACATGTCTGTCCGTACAGTGATTGGACTGCTCTACTTAATCATCATGATCAGCATCACTGTTGTTACCTGGAGAAAAGGTGGATCACCTCAAAGAGCCTCTGTGCACTCATCATGACTGTTTTCAGGCTCATTTAAGTTTTGCATGAACCAACTTTAGTGAAGATGTTTGACTGACTGCACATGTGCAGGTTCATCCTGATGGATTTCTCTGTGAAAGTAACACATTTTTTACTAATAAACAGTACAGGTCGTTAAAAACACGCACATCTACATAAATGGACACATGAAGGTGCAGTTACTACTGTTGGATAATTACACTTTTTTTCTCCCATAATGCAACTCTGTATGTATAAAAGATGGATGTAGCTTTTAGGTTCTGGAATATAAAACTAATGAAGAAACGCCTTAAACCTGCATTTGTTCTAAGAGCCAGCAGGGGGCGACACCTCTGTTTAAAAAACAAGTCCAGTTGCAGAGAACTCTGTGAAAAACTGATCATATTTTTTACTTCATTTAATATTTTAGTCATGTGGAAATGATGTCCTCACCAAGGCTCTTGGTCCTTTATGCAGATAAGTCCATACTGTAGTTAAAAGTCTTGGTGTTTTGTGGATAGTTTCTTGACTTTGAACAGGTAATGTTCTGAAGGGCAGCTTTTACCAACTGAGAACCATCACTACATTAAAGCCAGTTTTGTCACTAAAGGATGTAGAAACAGATCAGCTCCACAGTATATCACACCTCTTTTAACTCCATATTTTGCCTGCAGGTCACTGATGTCATCATCCCAACAACTTCTTTCAGTGTCCTCTTCTCACCTGAGAGCTAAAGGCGACCGGCGGCCTTTGCTGTTATTGCCCCCAGGATCTGGGATAGTCTGCTGTCCCACATAAGAGCCTGTTCAGCAACTGACAATTTTAAATCAGCTCTAAAGACGAAGCTTTTTTCAACTGCTTTTAGTCGAGTCTGAAGTTCACTGTAAATGTTTTCTATTGATCTTTATTTGACTGTTTTTACTATTTTACTATAGAATTTATGTATTTATTCTTATTTTCTGACTTCCTTCTCAGTCTTATCCAAGTGTGTTACTATTTTATTAATCAGATTTATCATCATCATTATCATTATTTTGATTTTTGCTGTGTTTTGAAATTGGGTTCTTGGAGACCTGGAATGCAAATGAGTCTACCTGCAAAGCACTTTGGGTCATCTTCTGTTGTTTTAAAATGTGCTGTATAAATAAAGATATTTTGATTTGACCCGAGTGACTCCAATCATACCCAGCAAACAAGGTTGAAACCTCAACATCATCTCCCTGCTCAAAACTGGTCACGGTGCAATACCAGAAACTGAACAGTAGATGGAATGATGTCAGTGTTTCCATGTACAACAAGTCAGACTTGTGTGTGTGTGTGTGTGTGTGTGTGTGTGTGTGAAGCTTAGATGGCTGAAGAAGGAGGAGCTTGTTTCAGACAAGAGAACTAAAGGGGCTGCACCAAAGACTGAGATCAAGAAGACAAATAAGGATCATGTTGAACTCTCATGCAAAGCTAGTCCAGTAGTCCAACAATAAATACATATAAACAATAAATACAAGAAGCTTAATATGTGCAGACTAGACCCCCTTTAACCTCTCTGCTGTTCATCAGGGCCTGTGTTGTGTTACTCTCCCAACACACAGTAACAGGGTGAAAGCAGAAGTGTGACAGAACTACTCATACAGTAGTATGGGTGGGTGGGTGGATGTGGGGATGGAGGGTGGTTGGAGACGAGAGGTGGGGTACACTCTGGACAGGTTGCCGTTCTATCACAGTACTAACACACAGAGACAGACAATCACTCACGCTCACAGTCACACCTATGATCAGTTTAGAATCACCAGTGACCCTAAACCAATGGATTATTGATTGATTGATTGATGAAGGATTTTTTTCCAAAATGTTTTTGTTGTATATGTTTTAACTATTCCATGCATAAGGAAAAAAACCCACCGACAACAGAAATGAGGCTGAGGTTTGAACTGAATGAGAATGAGGCTGTTTTTGGTCTCAATAACACAAATAAAACCACACCTGTGGTTCCTGTTCTTCACCTAAACAGAAGCTGATGTTTGTGAACTGGATTATTCAGTCTGCATCAGGATGAAGGTGAATACCTGCTGCTGCCTTTTTGCCTTTTTTCTGGCCTCTAATGTTGCTGCAGGTAAGAACTTTTGGCATTTAATCACATTATTTAGTACAATACGTTTTTTAAAATAGTTTTATTATCTTCTTCACTTGTGCAGCTGTAAAGACTGACTGTCTGTTTTATTTTCCTCTAAAACATAGTGTTGGGGTTACTTGTCATCACTGACAGGTTAACGTGGGATTTAGCCGATAGGAGACCCTAAGATTCAGTGCTGCTGAGGTTCACTGCTCTTTGTGGATTAAAAAAAAATCTAAAATGGAAAAGCTAGAAATTTCCAATTTTTTAAATGCCGCTCATTCTTTGCCTTTTAAAATAATCTCTAATTTGCCTCTCCTGTGCTCTCTGCTTTACACCTTTCTCCATCATCCATTTATCTTCCCTCTCCTTGTATCTTTGGGTGGCAGACAGACTGTGTGTCAAACCTCACAGGAGCAGTTTGTATGTTTGCTGATATTTACTGAGCTTTTTCAAATGCTGCATTTGAAATGATATGCCACTTAAAAAAAGGAACAAGGTTAAGCTTGCAGGCTGCAGCTCAAGAAAAATAAAGTCACTTCATAGTCTCACGTATCAAACTCCCTATCAGATTTTAGTGCTCTGAAGGTACCAGAACACAGTTTCAGATCATGAAGATCAACTTTATCTCCACAGATTTAAACTGTATTCATGAATATTTAAGTTTAGAACTTTTCAACTTTTCAGCTTTTCGGCTCTAAACTATGAGATGTTGGTTTTGAAGCTTATGCCAGTGATGTTTGCTATATATGTATATGTGTGTGTATATATATAGCAAACATCACTGGCATAAGCTATATATATATATATATATATATATATATATATATATATATATATATATATATATTATCTCTAT
>VUQS01074042.1:4729-23748 GCA_015108495.1 Heterochromis multidens
CCATTACACAAACACATACGTGCACACACACACACGTGTTGGGAGAAGGGGTAGTTATAAACAGATAGAGGAAGAGAAGAGATAAGAGAAGCTGGGATTAGAGAGAGTGACAGAGGGAAGATCTGAGGAAAGCGCCAGGAGACGTGAGACAAGGAAAAAAGATTTGTTTGCTGTAGCATAAACATTAGATTTGAAATGCTGAGCCAGAGGCAACATGAGTGTCATTACTGGGTTCTCTTTGCCAGGCCTGACAAAGAAGGTCTTATTCACTATTTTACATGATTGATTGTGTTCTTCTTTCTTGCTATTCTTATTTTTATTTCTCTAATTGATCCAAAATGTAAAGTGAGGCTGGCTCACCTGTATCACAAGAGGCTTCAGCAACGTGCTTTAATGCTGCCTTCAGTGTGACAGACATCACATGAGTTCTGCTTATCGGTGTTTGTGAGAGAGTGTGTATGTGTGTTTCCACCCACTTGACAGAAAAGATGGCCTCTTGCTTTTCATATCTCCATGGTTGCAGGATTATAGAAGCACTGCAAGGAAAAAAAAAACAGTCTGGCAACAGGTAGCTGATGCAAAAATGTCCACAAAACTCTGCACACACACACGCACACATAACTTATGAGCAGTCGACATGCGAGCATTTCCGTGGATTAATCCATTCAGTGTAATTGGAAATCCATGAGAAGACTTCATGCCTAACTCTTCCTTTCCTCCAACATTCCCACTTTCTCCTGCTCTTTGCCCTTAAACCATAATTGCATTTGTCTTTCAGGTGTACTATCAGGAGTGTGAAATGTTTGGCTTTGTAGTAAAGATGCTGATTGAAAAGGATCCATCCCTGGAGCGTCCCATCCAGTCCTCGTTGAAGGAGAACCTCCGGGACATTGGCAAGCGCTGCGTAGAAGCCATGGAGAAGTTTATCGAGGACTACGACTCCAGGGAGCTGTCGCACTGATCAGACATGCGATTCTGCCTGTCTCCTTAGCCTTTAAAGTGCTGACAATTTGATTTGATTTATTGCTGCTTTTGTGTTTTCTTATTTGTAATAATCTTATGCATTCCTGTCTTCTTCCTGGATAAAATCCCCCTCTGTACTCAGTGTAATTCTGAACACTGGTGAAAACCTAAGATTTAATTATGCTTGTTATTTTGAGAATGTGACGATGATGATGATAATACACTGGTTGTATTGCTTTAAAAGATCTCAAAAAGACTTCAGAAATATATTTTGACATAATTTATTTTTGCTTGCTTATCAATAAACTTTGTTTACAGCATTTTAACATTATGTGGTACAAAAATATTTTCATTGATTTGTTCATGGCTGTATAGATGAATTCAGGTCATAGCAGGAAATACATTAATAGGTCAGTAGGTGACTAGGCCACACTATTGTTTATGATTTAAACACCTGTAGAATCTGTGATATTTGATCTAGAGCAGTGATGCTCATCTTACAGCCTGAATCACGCCCTCTAAAGGTTGTGGGCTGGACTGCCAACTGTTCTCTAGTATACTAAATTGTGTGAAGAGGTTCAAGCTACAGTCGTACACCCTCATTCATTTCTAAGATTTTACATATCAGGACATAATAAAAAATCATCTGGTCCTAACAGATTCTAAAATTATTTAAATATAACCTCAGAAAAACAACACATGACATATTATACCATGTCATTATTTAACAAAGATTAAACCAAAATGCAGAAGTGATGTGTGAAAAACTACATACACACTGTGATTCGGTAGCTTGTACAGTCACTTTTAGCAGCATATAAATAATAATATAAGAATAACTTAAATCCTTTTCTGTGTGACTTTATTAATCTCACATTGTTATGGAGGAATTTTGGCCCACTCTTTTTTACAGCGTTGCTTCAGTTCATTGAAGTTTGCATGCATTTGTTTATGGACAGCTTTTTTAAGGTTCCACCACACTATTTCAGTCAGGTTGAGGTCTGGACTTTAACTGAAACATTGTAACACCTTAATTGTTTTCTTTTTCAGCCATTCTGTGGTAGATTTGCTGCTTTGCTTGGGATTGTTGTCCTCCTTGCATGAACCAAGCTTTTGCTGTCAGACAGGTGGCCTCACATTTCACTCTAGAATACTTGGGTATACAGAGGAGTTTATGGTTGACTCAGTGACTACAAGGTGTCTAGGCCCTGTGGCTGCAAAACAAATCCATATCATCACCCCTCCACCTCTGTGCTTCACAGCAGGTATGAGGTCTTTGTTCTGATATGCTGTGTTTGGTTTTCACCAACCATGGCGCTGTGCATCATGACCAAACATCTCCACTTTGCAGATGATTGGTCAAGACTTTAACATCTCAGACTCTACAGGCTGACTGAGGCCTATACAGTCTGAGATGCAGCTCATGGACTTTTTGCAGTTTCTCTAAGCATTGCACGGTCTGGCCTTGGGGTAAATTTACTGGGACGTCCACTCCAGGGAAGATGGGTAACTGTCTTGAATGTTTTCCACTTGTGAATAATCTTTCTCACTGTAGAATGATGGACTTCAAATTGTTTGGGAATGGCCTTATAACCCTTCCCGGATCGAAGTGCCGCAACAATTGCTTCTTTAAAATCATTGCTGTTGTCAGTCCTTGGTATTCTGTTGTATTGTGTTAACACATGCCTGAATACTGCAGACCAGCAAACTGCCAAAAACTTCTGCTTTTACAGAGGTGTTTACACTGGCTGATGATCAATTAATCAAGTGCATCTAATGAACAGCAACTGGCTGCTACTTACCCTCTGAGATCCTATGGAAGCAGTAAGGGTGTACCTTATTTTACACACTACTTCTGCATTTTGGTTTATTTTTTGTTAAACAAATGATGACATGGTGTGATCATTTGTTATTGCTGTTCAACTGAGGTTGTATTTACCTGCTAAGCACCAGATGATTTTTTTTAATTATGTCCTCATATGCAAAACCTTAGAGTTGAAAGAGGGGATCCTTTTTATGTTATAAATTTTATTGTTTCTTTATTAACTGGTGCTTGGCCTCCTGTTATTTTGCTGAAGTAGCTCCTGACAAAGACAGTTGAGTATTCCTGATCAGACTCACACACTGACATGGCTGATACTGTCTTATCACTGAAGTACTGATATCGGTGTAAATGTGGCCAGTGACAAGAAATTGCACCACAGTAATGCAAGAGACAAGTTTGAACTTTGGAATGTGCTAGTTTAATAGGATTAACTGTGAAATGTCTTGTTTTCTATATACAGTATTGTGCAAAAGTCTTGAGCCACCCTTCATTTCTATATATTTTTTAGACTTTGTACAATTCTAACGTGCTTGAAAGTCAATATTTAATATGATCCACTTTATTTTTTTTCCACACAGTCCAAACTCTGGTAGCCCCCCTTCACTTAGGTACCTTTTTAGGTCAGTGTTAAGTGGCTTAACAAACAGAAAATAACATTCCTCTGAAAATGGTCAAGTACAAGTACTGGACTGAAAATGAGTAAAAAAGCAGCCAATATCCAAAGAAAAACTTTGAAAGACCTTCACATATCCTGGAGAAATATTGCTCAAGGCCACTTTAAAAATGACAAGAAACTCTAGCTCCTTGAAAGCAAAATATAAAGAAATGAAGAGTGGCTTGTTCACTCACCTTGTGTTTTTACACCTCTCTGCATTTAATGAGCTATTATTAATCTCTGGTTCTCTTCCACAGCATGTCTTTCTCCCCTCACCCCGAACCGGTCGCGGCGGATGGCTGCCCCTCCCTGAGCCTGGTTCCACCGGAGGTTTCTTCCTGTTAAAAGGGAGTTTTTCCTTCCCACTGTTGCCAAGTGCTTGCTCATAGGGGGTCGTTTGATTGTTGGGGGTTTTTCTCTGTATTATTGTAGGGTTTTTACCTTACGATATGAAGCGCCTTGAGGCGACTTTTGTTGTGATTTGGCACTATATAAATAAAATTGAATTGAAATTGAATTGAATACTTTTGCACAGTACTGTAGATTGAAGCAGAACATTATGACCACTCACAGCTGAAGTGATTATCTTGTTATGATGGTGCATGTGAGGTCTGGAATATATTAGAAGGTAAATGAACACTTGGTTCTTGTAGTTAACCTCTTGGAAGTGTGAGAAAGGAGGTGAACTCTGACAATCAGTGCTGCTGGACAGTCGGGTCAGAACATCTTTGCTGTGGAAAGTCTTGTGGGAAGGTCCTGGTCAGCGGTGGTGATTATCTGACTGACAGTAGTACTGCTGTGGAGGACACTTGATGGAACATTTATTTCACCTGGGCTTTCCTTGCTACATCAAGTCAAAGCATCTTTGACATACAGAGCAATGGTGAGTTTTTTTTAGTTACTTATACTTCAGGAATGGTAGAAATGGCTCAGTCAGAGGTCACTCAAACATCCTCAGAACTCAAAACCACTTTAACAGAAAAAAAAAAAAATCCTGGTTGTTCATTGACATACACTTTATTTTCAGTATGAGACAACAACAACAAATTAACATGCAAGCCTCCCTATCTCTACATCATGTTATACAAATAATGGTTCTTTAGTTACAAAATATATAAATATTTAAGACCATATGTACAGGACATTTACATTACTACATCCATTATTAAAGTTTATTACTATATATACATTTACCAGGTATTATTCTTTAATATTATTATAATTATTATTTGCATTATCATTATTATTGTTAGTGTTATTAGTAGTAGTATTAATCATCTATAGATAACTCTCAAAAAAACAAAGCATGTTGCGGAAGAGAAAACGGGACCATACCTGACGTTACTGTGCCTGAATGGTTAAGGAGCAGAGGCTGTCCGGCGCTCTGTCCTTGGTAAAGCAATGGAGAGCCGGCTATGCAGAGCACAAGGTTTAAAAGACTATTTGTACAAGGTGATAACAGGGCTAGCGAGCCAACACTATATTCCAGCAGCATTTGGATTCCACTGAGGTAAACAATGACACAGCTTGGAATCTAGCACGTAGCTTTCACTATCCCAATATAATTTCTCGTTTGTCCACATAGAATAAGTTTACTGCCCAGGGCTTGGATCACTGAGCGGCGACGTGAACAGTCAGATCACTGTAGTTTGACCACTGTCCTTTTCCAACTGGAATTGTTCAATCTCTCTATAACATGGATACACGCACAGACACGCACATACGTCATGTTATTTACCTTGACCACAGTTTATGTAGTTGTCAAATTCATCAGTGCTTCCTGGTACCATCAGTTGATCTCCACCAGCGTAAACACTCCTGTTGTGTAAGCCAGCTGAGCTTCCTCTTAGGATTAGATCATTCTGTGTAGGTGTACACAAACACTACATGGTGTAGAGTTGTGTAAGCTCACAAGCACAAAAAATAGGCCTTTTTATTCTCTTCAACCCCACCACACACACACACACACACACACACACACACAGAAACTCTATTCACTCTCACTTTCAGCTGTCTCACTCTCACCTTCCCACTCCCTCTGTTCCTCATCTATGCTGCTTTAACCGTCTCCTTACCTTTCTCTCTTATATCTTTCACTCTCCTGCTCATCCCTCCCTAACTCCTTGCTCTATATCTATGAAATGATGCAGTTTTTGCTCTTCCTCCTCTGGCGGGTGTGCAGCTGGCCATGAATCGGTCCGTGAAGAGGTCCATGATGGCCACCTATCCCAGAGGGACTGTAGCGATGGCGTCGCTCCTCATTGTTGATATAGCACAGCTGCACGGGCCGAGGGATTGGTTCTCCCAGAAAATAAGCCTCTTCTTCCTCAGACTCAGAGGAAGAGGAGCAGCTAGAGCACCAGGGGTCAGCAGCCTCCATGTACCCATCGCCCCAGCATGGCCCACCCAGACCAACAGGTTGCCAGCCAGCATTCTGCAGGGTAAGATCGGAAGTGGTGCGGGGGCAGGGCCGGTGGAGCTGCTGCCTGTACCCGCCCGGGTCCAGACCAAACAACTCCCGAGCAGCATGACCAGAGGGGAAGCGATCATAATCCTCTTGAACACGGCGGTAGGGCGGCTCCATCATTTGAGTAGGCCGGTCTGCCACCAGGTGCAAGGCGTTGTCAGAGCGAGAACGGCGAGAGCGTTTGTGGTGGCGGCCACTGCGGTGGTGCCCGTTGCCTCCACGATGGTGTTTGCGGCGTCTGGGTTGTGGCTGCTGGTTCTGGGACACAGATTCTTGTCCGCTTATGCTTCGGCGGGGCATTCTGTCACTCATGGGAGCCATCCGCAGATTCCCACTGCTGCCCATCACCCCGACACGACCTTTACCATCAAAGCCAAGCGGCTGCGGGCCATCCCAGTACTGCAGTGGGTAGCCGACTCTAAGAGGAGTGTACATGTTGTTGTTGTTGTATGGGCGGGAGGAGGACAGCGATTCTGTGCTGTGGAACTGGACTGAGGAGCTGAGGGTACCCATGTTGCTCTTTTCAGACACATTTACACCAGAATCCTTACTCAGGTCAGGCATGGAAAACCTTGACAGATGCTCCTGACGCTTGCTGACCCCATCTAGAGAGTTACCTGTTACAACAAAAAAATCAAATGTTAGATTTTCTTATCATCTCATATAATTTACCTTTATATCACATCCAGTCGTACGTCATATGTATGGTTTATACCACCATACCTGTAGCATTAGACATAGTTAAGGAGTCCATGGATCCACGAGGGGTCTGTTCTAGCGGAGTGAGGGGCTCATTAAAGCTCATGGCATTGATAGGATTCCTCCTGGTCAGTGGGGGTCTTCCATTTCTCTGGAATCCATGCAGACTGATACTTCTCTTGTCAGAAAAGCCTTGGTTCTGGGTAGACATCTCATTGAAGCTCATCTGGGTGCGCAGCTTGTTGGGTCTGAACTCATCCTGGCTGTGGTGCATCCAGTTTTCATTAAAGGAGTAACCTCTCAGGGCAGCCATAGGGGTCCTCTTGGCATTCCCTTGTTCCTTTCCCCAGGAATCAGGCCTCTTCACTGGGTTAGCAGGACTCTGGGCTGGTGGATGAGCATTCGCATTGGGATTGTAACCTTGCCTGGCATTACACTGACCCAGCAGATGAATTGGTGTAGGGCTAGGGGAGGGATCCCGCTGAGGGCCTTCATAGGAAGCAGGGATGTAGGGGTCATCTCGGCTCATCCATACCTGGTTAAGGCTTGGGGCACGACTCGGAGTGCGGCTAGGGGTGCGGTTAGGTGTCCTGCTCGGAGTCTGGCTAGATGTGAGGCTTAAGCGATCCATCTGAACAGAGAGGGGATCCATATCAGCAGACAGACGGTCGGGCATTGATTGAGGCGCTGACTGGCGGACTTCGGTGCTTCGCCGATCCTGCTCGGCATTCCTGCGCTCCTTCTTTCCAATCTTGGTGCTGTGGCGGGACTCACGTGAGCGAGCACTTTGGAAGGCAGAGTCTGAGGAGTCAGACTCCTCTGGATCCTAATTGGTTAAAATAAAAAAAAACATTTGTAGAATTAGAAAACTGTTAAAAAATGTACACTTAATTAACAGTGGGTATATAGATAAGTAAATAAAGAGTTTCTGTAGTTGTATTTTTAGTTTCCTTACCTGCCCCGCACTGCAAGACCGTGAACAGAAGATCTGCCCCTGTTTTGGCAGGAAGGGGCGGCCAAGAAGAGAGCGCTTGCAACGGGCACAGCAAAAACATTCCTCAGTTGCATGCCAGTGCTGTCCATCATAAGTCATCTGGCCTTGGTCAATGCCTTTGAAAAGATGGGAAAAGAAAACGTTTTAGACAGTTTTACACAGGGGATGTATCTTTAACTGCATAAAACATCACGGACTGATTTTAACCTTTAGCTATTAAGCAATTTTTTGTCAGATATGTTCATATGATAGCAAATTTTTGTTAGATATGCTGCAAGGGACTATTTAAATTATGAACAAACAGAGCTCTTTATCTCTTAAAGTAAAATATTTATGATTTTATGCCAAAAGATGATCACTCAATTTGTAAGATAGCATGAATAAATTTCACCAGCACTACTCCCCAGCAAGAGGAAGTAATCATCTTTCACAGCTCCCATCTGGATACAACATGGGAGCACCCTCTGAAACACACTCTTTCACTGTTACTGGAGCTTGGGATGATAATAACTATCCACATTTCACTGCACTGAATCCGCCTCTCCACAGCTGTGGCACACAAGGCTTCCAGAGCTGATAACAGTCAAGCTTACAATAAATGGCTGTTAAAGGTTTTCCATGAAGCAAATAGAGGAAAAGCATGTCTGTGTCTTTTGATAGCAATTCATATATGTCAGAGGACTTGAAACAACAATGAAAGAATGTTTTGTACCTATGTGTTCTCCACATGCATCACAGTACTCTGCATAAAGGGACTCAAAGCAGTTGCAGCAGTGTGGTCGTCCATCCTTCATGATGTAGCGCTGCCCACCAAGGGTGGTCTCACACTCGTAGCAACAGAAATGCTTCATGTGCCAGTGCCTGCCCTCTGCCTCAGTGCACTCATCAGCAAATATGATCTGCATGATTAAAACATTACATTTATCAGCAGAGGTAACACATACTCGATCTACCTATCTATGTTGCTAATGTGCTCAGGAAAGATCTGGGTACCCCAGGGTCCTATCTTGGGGCTTTTTATATTTTGTTTGTTTCCTGTACTACACTAGGAACCTTTTTGCCTTAATACCCCTTAAAAAGATCACCTACCTGTGCTCTCATAAACTGGTAGGCAGGTTCTTAAGCTGTTAGCAATTCCACCAAAGAGTGAGTGTTCTCAGTAACTTGTAATTTTTAACAGCTGGAAGAGGTTAAAGTATCCAGTGATGTATTAAATAAACCTCTGTACTGTAAAACTGATGATCTAAACATCCTGTATTTTATAATATTCATATCACTATGCCACTAAATTACCTCATAAAGAAACTAACTTTTATTTTAACCAGATGGTAAATGTGTCTTGTGTCTTATAAAATATGCATGTGACATCAGGTTTATATCTGCAAGTTAAGGAAAATTAAACTGTTTTATCAAATACAAATTCTCCTTCCAATACTGGTGGAGCACTAGCCTAACTTATTATTCTTGGTATCTCAAGCCTGCTCGCTATAAATTACAGCGAACTTTCTGAGACATAGCAAAGATACTGAGACATCTTTTCCCTCCAGACCGATTCCAACCCCATCTAAGTCTGTGAGCATGAACCATTTAGCCATTTCCAACCCTAAAGGGCTCCAAGCCCAGACAGGCGCACCTCATCACAGGCACAGCAGCGGGGTTTCAGCCTCTCGGCATGGTGCCGGCCACAGTAGATCTTGCCATCCTGGTGGAAGTATATGAGGTCCACCAATAGTTCCTCACACGTGCTGCAGACAAAGCACTGAGGGTGCCAGCATTTTCCATGACCTGCCCTCGCTGCAAAAACTACAATGTCGCCTCCATTTATCTGACCCCCACACTGTAGGAAAGAAAAGGAAAAGAGAAGAAATAAAATTGAGGGAAAAGAAACAAAATAAAATGAAAGGTACAAAAGAAAGAGAGAGACTCAAGTAGTGTTGCAAGAAAAGGCAGAAAAAGAAAGAATACAAACTGTAAGGTGTGAAAAAGGACGGTAAGAAATCTTTTCAAGACTAAAATGCTTTTATAAAGGAACTTTAAAGATGTTTCCTACATGGGCGATGCCCCCAGCCAGGAAAAAGTAGGTCATCGTGTAAAGAATGAAAAGATGTTAGTTGGTTGGTTTACCTTGTCACAGATGGCCCCATTGATAGTTAAGGGGAAAGGACGGACATTGCCTCGGCCCAGGTTATCCTTCTTTCGTTGGTTGCTGAAGAGCTTAAGCTCTCGTTTCTCCTCCTCATCCAGTGCATTACAATAACGTACCTGAAACAACATGACTCACCATTAAAACTGAAATGTTACCTAACCACGGAAAGTCATAAAAATGAAGAAAAGTCTTCATGTATAACTGAGAATTTTGTTGTACAGTTTTACCTCATTGTCATGTGGTGGCAACTGGTGAAGCAATTGCTTGATGCGATATTTCTCTCCAGGACTGTTAATATAGGGGACCTTCTCCTCTGGTAAGCAGTTATAATACTGATGAACCTGAAACAAACAAAATCAAACATGTGGTTCTGCTCCTGACATAGAGTTTTAAAAAATATTAAGCCTGCATTAACGCATTGAAAGATTGGCCACTCAATATTACAAACTTAGTAAACACACATCCTGCAAACATTACCACTGATTTTACAATGGGTTTCAGGACACTTGACAAAAGTAAAAAGTATTAAATATTCACTCCCTTTTTTCAATGTGTTTAGTCTCAACTAACCCTGATATAAATATTGTAGGTGTTTTGCTACAAAATGTTTGATTTGTCAAGTTCTTGACATCACACACAAAAGCATGATAGATGAAGTGAATATATCTGTTTGGAGGCTAGAAGGTTTTGATTAATGACACAAATTCACATATTGCACATCATTCTTTTTTATTTTAATTTTTACTATGGTATCAGGTTTAAACTATTACTTGCTCTCTACATCATATGACAAAAGTCTTGAGCCACCCCTAATTCCTTTATATTTTGCTTCAAAGGAGCTAGACTCTCTTTTCATTTTTAAAGTGGTCTTAAGCAAAAGTTCTCCAGGCTTTCTGAAGTTCTTTCAAAGTGTTTCTTTGGACATTGGCTGCTTATTCACTCATTTTAGTAATTTTCATTTAAATGTATTTTGTTCATTGAACCACTTAACACTGACCTATGAATCATTCAAGCATAAAAAAGGCACCTAACTCAAGGAATGTCCCAGTGTTGTGTATACACATAACAGACAACTTAGCAAAGAACCAATTTTAAGTTGTATCTTTAGGCACTTTCTTACTAGCAGCCTGCTGCAAGACTGTTGTTCCCATTTCTTTAGTTGAGTCTGTAATAAAATGCCAAAGATAACACAGTTTGACAGATATGAAATCATATTTTTGCACCTACACTGTGATTCCCGAAGAGCTATTGGTCGAAAACTTGGTCGGTATGGTGTGCATTGTGTCCTTAAAAAAATCTGGGGAAACTGGACAAGTGGAGGACAAAAGAAGTGTCAGTTCTTAAAAAAAAGAAATAGGAAAAAATCCGGCAAAGACCTGACACAGGACCTGAGAGATGCCTCTAACCCTTCAGTTGATCCATCTACTTTTCACTGAAGCATCATCAGAAATTGTCTCAAGGAAGGAAACAGGAAGAAAAGGCTGAGGTATGCCAAATTACACAAGAATTGGACTGAAAATCAGTGGCAAGAGGTCTTATGGAGAGATGAATCCAAATGTGAAATTTTCGTTTCAAATTTGGATTTGTAAAACATTGTGGAGGTTCTGTCATGGTTTTGGGTTGCCAGTGGTGTTGGGGATCTCATCAAAATTGACGGATGAATGCAAAAAAGTACCATCAGATTTTGATCCGGCATGCAATACCATCTGGAAAGCATCTGATTGGCAACAGCTTCATTTTTCAGCATGACAATGATCCCAAAAAAACGTGCCAATGCAGGAAAAGCATACTTGGATAGAAAAAACACAGAGTGAAACACAATCAGTCATGGATTAGCCTCCCAGACGTCAATATCATTAAAGCAGTGTGGGATCATCTTGAGAAAAATGGAACAAAAGGCAGCCAACATTCAAAGAAGAGCTTTGAATGTCCTTCAAGAGCCCAAGAGAACTATCCCTGAAGACTAAAGAAATTAGAAGAAAGCTTGCCTAAGAGAGTTCAGGCTGTGGTGAAGAATAAAGATGGCCATAACAAATATCAACTTTCAAGCTCTTTAGAATTGTACAAAGTCTGTTTTTGCCTTGTCTACTGTATTTACATGTATGTTTGCACGTGTCAATAAGTCGCTGCACCTATTTCCCATTTTCCTAGCAAAATATAGAGAAATGAAGGGTGGCTCAAGACTTTTGTACAGTACTGTAAATTAGTTTGAAGTTATTTAAAAGAAGTAACTATGATAACAAGCAATTACATACTGAAAATAGCTTTCATCATGTTAAACAATAAAATACAACACATCTTTGTAGCGTCTGTTTTGTTTCCACATTTGGACTTAAAATCACATGAACACAGAAGACAGAACCATCTGAAGAGACTAGGAATTTATATTCAGTGCAGCTCTGATAAGAGTGAACCACAAAAGTGAAGATGGGCAGAAAAGAGCAAGAATACAATAGCTATGTGATCCACTGTAAATACAAAAATATTAAAGGGAAATTACTGTACTAATTTTTAAATTCCTGTTTCTGGTCTTTTCCTTGATGCAGCCCATCAGTTCCTCCTCCATTTGAAAAACATTTTTAGCTCTGTTCCTACTTCCTCTAAGCCAACTTTCTTCTGATTGGCTGACACTCACAAATAGAAGATTTAAATAGCTGTTGCGTGGGGCTGCTGTGCTCACAGCTGGAGCTGTGTGTCTGAGATGACCATATTGAGGATATCTGTTTTTTTTGACATCATACAGAGGCAAGAGTAGAAACTGAGCATTCAGTCTGAAGCCTCAGCTTGTGGGGATTAATTTGGCCATGTTTGATATGAGAATCCACCATTATAAGAGTATGCATTTGATAGAAAATGATAGAAAAACTAAGTATAATTCTCTTTAATTATAACAACTTTAAAGTATATTACAAAGCTGACCTATACACTGGCATCCAAATTTCCACAATTTGTCCTTCATACTGAGTTAAAAGTTGGCTGTTTTCCTACATAACCTACATTATTTCACTGATTCATGGAAAATTTGTTTATGTCTTGCCCTTGAAAGTCAGTGTCTGGAATTGAAAGTGTTCAGAACATTGAGCTTTGTGCTGCTGTTGCAGGAACAACCTTGAACAGCACCAGGTTCTTTAAATTTTCAACAGCTAATATTCACATTGCTTAAAGGAAATCTTATACTTGCACTGCAATTAGAATTCACGATGCAGTAGCACTTGGTATCCGCGCCCTGAACCTTCTTTTGTAATTAAATGTTAGCCGATGAAACAGAGAAAACCTTGAGTGGTGTTTGAGAAGTAAACACTCAAAGGATAGAAAGCAATCTTGTTACTTGTCTCTGAGTTTCAAAAAAACAGGTGTTCACATATAGTGGTTCAGTGCAGTGTAAAGATCTATTTTACTAAAGTTTCTTCTGATTCAATTAATTTAATCAGTAGGGTGGCTAGTGAGAGGGAGAGGTGGTTCTTCTCTGAGTGCTGCCCATCATGCCCACGTTTTACTCTATGCTGAGGAGGGTGACACTGACCTTTATGAAAGTCAAAATCAGTTGAGTAACTTTTCTCTAAGAGCTGTCCCTCAACTGTGCAACAGGTAGACTTTAAAAGATTAAGTACATCAATGAATAATCGCTTTCTTCAAAATTTCTTTGTTAATCTGAAAGCAAAAACACACACAATCAGAATGGTTAAACTCATTTTACATTGTGGGCCACATACAACCCACCTTGATGTTAAGTGACCAATAAAACTTCCCCTTCTGTCAGTGTAAAGAACTTTAACTATACATTTAATTCCTGAGATATTTTAATATAAGAAAAAGAAGTGCAATTTCAACAATACATCTCAGTTTTTCTACATGATAAAGAAATGCTGCTGCAGTAAATGAAAGAAATCTGTCAGCACAACTCTTTGGGCTTAAGTTGTAAGAAATAAATGTGTAAAATGACAGAAAAAGTTCTGTTAGCTCATTGTGCAAAATGTCCTGTAATTATAAAATGGAAAATCTTTGTTAATTGACAGAATGTCCTTTTTAAAAATTTTTTTCACTGTGAACCCATTGTAAAAAACATAAATTTTTATAGTAAACAGTGAAAAAACAGGAACTTTCTGTCATTTAATTGTTTATCTATTACTTATTTACTTTGGTGTAGTATGAATGGCCATAGGGGAGGTCCTTAGCAGTAGGAGAAGTTGGAAAAAGTCCAAAATTTTTGCATTCCTTCACATTTTCCAAAGCTGCCCAATGGGCCAGATTGCAGTCTTTGGTGGGCCAATTTTGGCCCCTGGGCCTTATGTTTGCGATCCATTTAATGCAAACCTATAGAGGACTCCAGCTTATTTTCATTACCGGTTACCATGTTGGACAAAAATGTTCAATGCATTGTCTCCATAATGCTTATTTTATCCAGTCCAAAATCCACAGGTAAACAGGCAATCACACCAAGCAGGATGATTGACCTTGGCAATACATGTAATGTTGATCAACTAACTGATTAATCTAGCAATTATTCAGCTCTGAACTTACTGGAATCTCTATCCCACAAAATTAAGTTAACTTGTTTAGACAAAAATTAAAAAAAAAAAAATCACAATAAGAAAAAATAAAAAGCGGAAAATTTTTCCTCTTTGTGTTGAAACAAGTATTGAACAGATCTTTTGTTAATAAAGTTCATTTTGTCACTGGGGAAACAAAATGCTTCAATGAGCCAATCCGGACACAACCAAACATTTTTGAAACAAATGTTTTCAACTGGAGAGTTTGAGTCCTGACAGCTTGATGAACTATGCTGTAAAATAATGATTATCTACTAAAATGCAAGTCTCTTTAATTGTACAGAGAGAAATCAGATGTGACGGGCTTAAAATTCATTACGTTCAAGTGTATTAAAAAAAGAAACAGGCAGCTTCAAATTGCCTGCACCTCCTGTTGGATGACAGAGGCTGCAGCCTCTTTCAGCATCCTGTCAAGATGGCTGACTGGAGAAAATGACTGTTATCAGCCCATCCTGTCATCTGTTAACAGAGCACTAGGAGGCCTGTTGCATTGGAGTGCTTCTCATACTAAATAAAGACAGAAGTGTTTATACCGAATATAGTTGAACACAACTGTGTTTATCTTATGTCAGAGCTGACAAAAACAACAGGAAAAAATAAAAAATGAGGAGGAAATATCCTTCTCTGAATTTGCAGAGCCAATTGCATTAGCTTGGTCATGCATGCAATTAAAAGGCATTTAAACTGCAAATGAGTCCAGACAGAGAATTGTGAAACTGGTACGCATAAACACGCTGCCACACATTTTCAATTAGATTCATCCAAACATTCACTGACTCAAATTACTTCCAGTCCTCTGGGTTTAAATTTGCTAAGTTACACCAAACAACAGAACAAACTGAGGCTTAGTGCGCCTAAAAGACCACTTAATGTAAAAGGATATATACATTATCTATACATCTTATTTCTAGAAGTAAGTCATCATGTGTACTCGATCGTGATCAGTGAAACAGCTTTTTCAAAATGAATCCTCCTACATAAATAAACCCACCTATACATTTGAACATCTTATACTTCAAACTCATCAGCATTTGAACATTTTATCAAATCTTTTGTTGCTTCACATCTGTTCTTCAGACAAAGCAATCAGCTAATCAGTGTGTGGTTTCTTTTCATGATTTCAGTTATGGTTGTCATTCTGTCTGACTCTCAATTTGGTTTCTACACAAAGTCAGTTTAACACTGACAGCTGTAAAATGTCCTTACAATTATTCCTCCCTGAAATGCCTGACAGCCTAGCCTTAGTGATTTGTAAATCATCCCTGCCCTTCTCCCCACTCTAACCTAAAGAGACTACAGCACCATGAAGGGGATTTTAAAAACAATGATCATACATTGTCTTGTTTTCAGATCAGTGAATTTTCCAGCTCAGGATTATTATGATAGATACTTTATCATCCAAATAATTTAATTCTCTTGACCAGCTTGGTTCAATTCAATATGGTCTGGCTCTTTCAGACAACAGTAGGGAATAGCTAATGAAGCACTTAAAAACAAACAAACTGTGAAGTGAATATCTGTAACTTTGTACCTGTTCAGGACTGAGGCCAGGGGGGACCCAGGCGTATTCCTCCAGTGCACATCCAGAGTCATCATCAGAGGTGGAATTCCTCTGGAAATCGTACATCAGCTTGGTGATGGTCTTCTCCATCTCCAGAGACATGGCTGTCACAACATGCTCCACTACCCAAACCGCTTCAGTGGATACAGGTATTCCTGTGGAAGAAACAAACAGGAGCATGAGGACGAGGCAAAAAGGGATTTCAGTAACAAAAAGAAAGATCAGAGGAATCAAGGGAGACAAAGGGGTAAAGATTGTGGCCTTAGAGGAACTGGTTCTTTTTTCTGAGTATGCTTTAGTAGTGTAGTGGTTTACACAATTGCCTAACAAGCAAAAGATCCCAGCAGAGGACACAAATCTCTTTGGGTTTTATCAAGAAGGACATCCTTCTTGATGGGTAAAAAAATCTGCCAAATCAAACATGCGGAGCTACCCGCCATGGCGACCCCTTGTGAATAAAAAGCAGCCAAAAATAGCTTAGTGCCTATGCTCATCTTTTATATACAGTTTGTGGCTGCAAAAATTACTTTGTTGTCTCACTCTCATGAGTTCACAAAAAAGATCCACACATCAGTAGTCCAGATCGAAACTAGAACTAAGAGTCTGCAGCCACTCTAGCCAATAACATTTCCTGATCAGGGCTAAAGACAAACCTAGTAATTAAATTAAACACAAATGTCATTGACAGAGTAGCTCATGATCATTTACAAATCACAGGTTAATGTAATGTGTGAAGTACAGAAAGAAAGTGATATGTTTTGTTGTCATTGGTTGACTGTACTGCACAAACTAATGAGAATTAAAATCCACTGAGAAGTCAAGGAGGCTCACAGTCACATCCAGGACAAATGAACGTCATTTCACCAAAATCTGACAAATACTCAAGGTTTTACAGTATTGATTGGTTGATTTCAAAGACTACTACTACTTGTCTACGAGGAGCAACAATTCTTGTGAAAATGCAAAAATGCTCATAAAACAACAAATATGACCTTGACCTTGAGCACAATTTGGAAAACACATTAGGTGACCATTGTGTGAAAATTTGATTAAATTCTGACCAATACTACAGCGATTCTTGCAAATTGTGGATGGATGACAGAAGCCTCACCATTGCATAGGCTCGGTCTTTCAGCCGGATGAACTAAAAATAAAAGGTTTCTAGAGTAAACCTGTTTCCTCTAGAATGGACAAGGAGAACATGAATTTGACCGCAATTCAGTCAACACGACACTTTTATTTGTTTTTTTAATAAAAACACAAATGTCAACCTCATGATGGAAAAATTACTGACTTACTGACTTTGTTTTCCCACAAAGTGGTTCTAGAGATAAAATTTGGAGAGCCCCAAAGTTAGTGGGATTCATCTGCTGGGGGTCATGGCTGGCTGTACAAGAGTCTTACAGTCTGCCAATCCTTCCAATATAAATATTTCAGTTTGAACCAAAGTGGTGGTACTGACCAACAACTTAAAATTTTAATCAGGTCTGTGAAACACACACAGAATAATTTATCCCAAAAAGAAATTTACACAATATCAAAGTTGCACGCCAGTCCCAGGACCTTATTATAAGCAGTCACTGTTTAATCTGCATTTACTGTGTTAGTTAGAGCTATCGATAAGAGATCAGTTCAGTCTTCTCCTCCTTTCTGTTTGAGAGGAGAACAGCTGCACACATCACTGGCACATGAATAATTAACAGCAGTAAAATCGCCTAGACCAGCAAAGTATGAAAATGAAATGCAACTCATTTTGCAGGATATTTAGTGAGCACAATGAGCACAGGATGGAGGTGTGTTTACATCTCATGGATTGTTATTTCAAAAGCTGATGAGTGGAGAGATATTATAATTAATTAATGCAAATTGGAAGAAACAATTGTTCTAACACTTTTTGTATCTCATATAAAAATGAGGAACCCATTATGTTGCAATTAAAGAGTGCAGTCTGACCAATGTGGACTTGCACATAGAGATGAAACCGCAGATGACACATTTATTGTGTGTCTGTAGGTCGTGCATCAAGGTCATAGCAGTTCAGTGAGACAAACAACACTGGATGATGGTCGGTGAGAAAGTGTGAACAAGCCCTGACATTTGTGATTCAAAATGATTTTTCCCAAACTATGATACAGGTCTTCTCTGGCAATTTCAGAGAGCAATACTATTTCCTACAGATTAGAAATCACAGAAAAACACAGCTTAAGCAGTGGCCAAGGAACAGCAGACATTTCTACAGACTGAGCCAGTGAGTCAGCCTCCATCCAAGCAGAGCTGAGTACTGTTTATCTCTCTAAGATGGGTGCTGCTGATTTCTTTGTGAAGAGAGATCGCAGGTATGTAACCTTGAGCCTCTAGCCTGGCCGGAGGCTGTTCGTCATTAGTGCACGGAGGCTGAGTGAGAGTGGGTCTGCTGGGTAACCTGCAGCCTGTTGCTCCAGAGAGATATCATTTCAAATGTGATGTCCACTGGCAATATGAAATCAGATCAGTGATTCAATGCTGAATTTTAACTAGATTCTGTCATTATTATTTATATGGTGCCAAATTCCCTTGATTCCCTTGTTTCTATTGTCAATACTAAAGTATCATTCATACTTGGAGTCATATGAGATTATTGATCAAATTGACATAAGACTGCCGTGTGTTGTTTCATTCAAAATTATGTTTTCTGTTCTTTCGTTTTTTTAAAGGGAGTGATTCACTTGTCGCACATCACTTTTAAGGGTCAACTGACCACTGGTGGCTATTCCAGGCTCCTGTTGCCTAGGTAACCCTCTAATGTATTTAGTACCCTGTCATATGTCAATCATCGGTCTCAAAAGTCCATGCTCTCAAACGTTTATCTCAGCACACTTTGCATCACCAGCGGTTTTTTTGTCACTGACTTTCTATGGTCTCTGGTCGCCACATTGCTGCAAATTGCGTCCTGTGTGTGGCTGCAGCTTTATCAAGAGTTAGGTGAGTAGACTGATCCTTAAATACAGCCAGCAGCTGGCTAGCTTAGTTTAGCATAAGCATGAAAAGGGGAACAGCTATGGCTGTGTTCAAAGTTACCAGAATCAATCTGCCAGCACCTCTAACACTCACCAAGAGCTTTTAGCAAACTTTCTAGTAAAAAAAAAAAAAAAAAAAAAAAAAAAAAATAAAAATACTGGA
>VUQS01074042.1:23768-46847 GCA_015108495.1 Heterochromis multidens
AATAATACTGTATATAAAAGATGAAAAGCGAAGGCAATGCAAAAGTGCCCTAAACCTGTATTTTTTCTAATGGCCAGCAGGGGGCAACTGCTGGCAATCTGTCTGTAAAAGTCTGATTTTGTAGATGTTTATGGGAAAATGACCTTTTGGCTCACTGAATCTATAAGCTTAGTAAACACTTTCCTGATGAGTTTAGGATTTCAACTGCTAGTTTCAAACCTTATTGAATACAATATGATGTTCAATTTATAAATTATGGTCCCCACTAGAGCCAAAAATTATAAAGCAGGTCTGCTTTGTGATTGACAAGATGACATATGAACAGGCAGCGCCATTAGACTTCTATGCCAGATCCATGATGACAACGAAGGCTTTACACTGTGACTTCACTAACCAATGACTGAGGTCACAATAGCCAGGTCCTTCTTTTTTTATAAAGTCAATTTAAAGTTTGGGTCCCAGACTATTACCTGGAAAGAAGCAATGACTGCTCTGTTGTCACTGTCAGTAAAGTAGCAAGCACTCCAGGAAGTCATAGTGCCTGGCCAAGGATTAGTGGCAAAATATAAATAATTGTATTTAAAAAAAAAAATAAATTAATTAAAAAAAAAAAAAAAAAAAAAAAAAAAAAAAAAAAAAAAAAAAAAAAAAAAAAAAAAAAAAAAAAAAAAAAAAAAAAAAAAAAAAAAAAAAAAAAAAAAAATATATATATATATATATTTTTTAAACTTTTAATCACCAACTATAGAGCTCATTCCAATGTTCTATACTAGCTGACTGCATATTGACTGCGTCACTGTGATGATATGCTGATTGTTTCTATGGTTTGGCAGTTTTTCAGTGAACCTCTAACCCCAAAGCAACACACATGACTGCTGATAGTGCTTTCAGTTGATCTTAGGGGATTGGTGTCAGTGATTTGTTTGGAGACGTAATGAACACCTCTGAGAGACTGATCTCTGAGTTATCTAAAGAGAGATTGGCTTGGTTCAGCCAAGTGTGTCATAAAGACTGAAGGTAGGGGGAAACACAGCTAGCCTTCATCAAATGAGGAATAATATGACTTCCCACAGCTCCAATATTACCTTAATTACATGTTGTGTCTTGTAAGCTAACTAGGCAGCCATAATTACCCAAGAATAAACTGGGTTTTACTCAGATATTACAAAGGTGTGCAAAGCTAGAAAGTTCACTGTTAGAAGATTTTTAAGAGGTTGATTCTGTTCCTTTGTTTGGCTGTCATTACATAAGTAATGACTCCAGTCTGTAAAAGTTAACTGCTGATATTTTAAGTATTAAATATAAAATATACATATATAGGACTACACTGGTGATACTGGAGAGGACCTTTGGGAGAGCGAGGCTGGTTGTTTTACCCCTGCTATTGCTTTACAAGCAATAATGATCCTGTTTCCCTGTGCCCAGTATTTGTGCTATTGAGGAGCATTTGGGATTCATTTTGCACACAAATTGTTAGATTGAGAGGATGACAGCGTCACTGTTCGCACCAGTGCTTCGATTAATGGTCCCCTCACACCCTACTTATTAAGATGTACTGTAAGTCTCTACTGTGCATTATTAAACAAAGACACAGTGTCCAACTGTTTGAACGCAATGTGTTGTCTTTACACTCTAACTTTTGACTGAATGCACATTCAGCTGGTACAGAAGGCTGCTGATGAGTGTGTGACTTTTTGACGTAATACACACTCGCCAGGCCGACTGGTTAGTCATAGCACTCTCCTCTGTTCTTCCCCAGCAACACAAAGAGGGAGAGAGGAGAGACAAGTTGTGAAGTTCTGTTTCCTGGAGGAGGCAACTTCTGCGTTACACATTTTCAGAAAAATGGGTAATATATTTAGAAAGAAAATAAACATTTAAATAGTTTTCTATTATTTTTTTTAACTTACATGTAATTGCCTTCTAGGCTGTGAAGCTTTGTTTATTGTGCCCACATTCACATGCCTTTGTAAATTCCTACCTCTTAGGAGAGTACTCTGATGGCTAATTTTGCTGATTGCTGTATTTTATGGCAAATTGTAGAAAATCATCATGTAGTGCAATCACTTTTTTCAGTTTAAAACATGATGGTAACCCTTCTATTTACTAAACATATATTAGCAGTTTATTTCAAGAGAAAGTAAGAAGTTTAAATATTTCAAACAATTTCATAGATGTGTTTTAAGCATTAAAGTGGACCTATTATGGCTTTTCTTTGTTTGATTTAGCTCCAAAAGCTCAGTTTCAGATCACGATATGGGAAGGTTACCCTAATGTTCTCATCTCAGGCACACAACTCTGGCTGTGATGGCAGAAGAAGCCCCACCCACCTGCTGTTCAAACCTTCTGTTTTTGAGAGGCAACCAATCAGAAGAAAGGTGGCCTTAAAGGGAGAGGAACTTATTTCAAACAGAGGGTGAACTGAGGGGCTGCACTGGCCCTTCTGGGATAAATAAAGATTATTGCAGTTGCTCTAGTAGAGTCTAAGGCACAACACAACAACCTGGAAATGAGCATAATAGGTCTACAAATACACCACAAAGCCCACTTAAGGTATGTTTAGTGTTAGTTAGGTTTGAGGGTTTTTAAGTATACAGGCATTAAAGGCTTTTGTAATTAACAGTGTGTAAAGATCTGTGGCAGAAATGCTGTGCCATACAAGATCAAGAGATTCCACAACTAATCAATACACTTTCAATGAAATAGAAAGAGATAGTTAGAAATCACTTGAAGCAGTATGAATAATACAAAGGTAAAGCTTCTAGAGCTTACAATCATTACATTAATCCTACAATGTGACTTTCCTGACTTTCACTATATAACGAGATTCCAATAAACATAAATGGTGCAATATGGAGCCAATTAGATTAAAACATATAAACCAAAAACAGAAAAACAGGAATAACTACCTCATTTTTCTTATACTAAAATGTGAATATTGTGTATTGTCATGCTTTCACAGTCCCACAGTGATCAACCTTCATAGTATACTTATAAAATAATGGATGGATGTCTTATAAAAAGTTTTCATGCTTTACTGTCTTCAAACAAAGAACTGAAGAAGGTTTAATGTGGATTGAAATCCCTTTAGTTTCAGTGTGAATGTGAGAATAGCTTTCTCTTCACTCTCTGATGATTTCAGTCTGTCACTGGTGAAGCCCCAGGCCAAACATAGCTGTTCAGAGTCATTTTAAGTCTTTTGGTGACCTCCATCACTGGTCTCCTTCTTAAAAGGTCACCAAGTTTTTGAGGACAGCCTGCCCTGTGCAGAATTACAGCTGTGCCATACTCCTTTCATTTCTAAATAATTTATTTAGGGAGGTTCACTGAGCTGGAAATGTTCTTGTATCCATGTCCTCACTTGAGCTTGTCAGATTTATTGTGGACTATATTAGACTGACACACCTTGGCACCCACAACTAATTATATAGCATCTAAAAACTGGTGGCTGCATCAGTGATAATTTGGTGCTTCGTAATAAATACACGGAACACTAACGCAAACAAGTGTTTCTTATTGGTAATTAATTAAGATAATGAAGCAGAGATACTGTCACAGTGATCAAAAAAGGCACCTTAATTCCACATTTATTAAATGTTTTTAAACTAGAAAACACAAAAAGGGTGGTAAGTCCTTTTTATACGTCCTTATTATACTGACAAATGATACATAGAAATGTAACTATCAGACACTGATGAATGCTATTTTAACCAGGTGCAGCAGCAAGTATACAGAAGAGAAGACAACTCAGCTGAAGTGTACCACAGAGAGGCTGCAGTCAGCCAACTGTAGGTCATTTGGAAAAACTCTGCAAGTTGCCATAGCAACCGATTGGTGTGCAAAGTCTTCAACAACACCCATCCACGAGTGTCTGTAGAAATGTAGGCCCATGACTTTATTGATTTAATTATAAAGTACAAGGAGGGAGAATCTTCCCTTTCACTATATCTTTTCTCAAGTATGTTGACATTATTAAATAATGGACAAGGTACACTGTGTTTGACTCATAAATCATCACTGAACTTGAATTTAGTTTTTTTTTTTATATAATTTGCCTCTCCTTCACTTGAAACCAATTAGCAGAGCCTTCATTTACACATAAATTAACTGAGATTAATCAACATCTCTTTGCCAGAGGAGAGAAGATCTTCACAACAAATGGGGTAATTTTGAGAACAAAGAGAAGAGGCTCGATGCACAATAGCTCCAATATTATTGAGAGAAGCGACTCTTGAAAGCATACGTTATCTGGAAACCGAAGGAAAGAGGCAAGATACAAAGAAACAATAGATAAAAGGCTGTAGATGCTGTGTTAAGAGCAATGCTTTTCCTTTTTCACGTGTCATGCTTCACCCACCTCCCTCCTTCCTCCTCCCATCCTCATGTGCCTCTGACAGGCTCTGTGTGGGTGTGCATGAGAGAAAGAGAAGGAGAGGGAGTGATGGAGAGAAAAAGCTCTTATTTATGTAAAAGCTGACATGAGAGGAGGTGCTCGGCTAAAGCACAGAGCCTGACCGAAGCTCTGTTAACTCTTCGCAGTCAGAGCAATGCCAATTAAAATCGACTACCTCCATGTCAGTAAGAATGATGCAAAACTGACTTTCAATCTCTTTATCTGTTGCCAACGTACAGAATGCAGAGTAATTACAATATCCATTGGCTGACAAATTCCCAGCCTCTTTGTGTTCACAATTCTCCCTTTAAAACAACATGCTTTTAATGGATCTCTTCATATTCATGACATTAGACTGAATGTTACATCTTACAATCTGAAAAACTAGTGAAGATACTTAAAGTAAATGTAATCACTCCCTTAATACACAAAATCAGGACAAAAGACGCCTGTAATCGTCTCAACAGCGTCTTGATTGTCAGCTACCATCAGTGCTGTATACAGACAATTATGTTATTGTAAACAAACAGTGTGTAGAATTATAATCCCAGCATACAGTAATTAATCACTTTTGCCTGTTGTGGCTTCTGCTGCAGTGTTTCAACAAACTGTTCAGGGTTTAGGAACGCTGTTAAAACCACTTAATATGTGTGTGAAACAATCAGTAAAATCAGATGCAACATATCCTCTCCTCTCTATTGGTAATGGCAGCACTTTACCACTTTCGACAGCATCACTTTCTCAAAGACTCAGCACATCCGATTAAATATTAAAGGCAGAATACAGTGGGAGGTTTGAAGCTTGCTGCTCATACATTTTTCTGTGTGTGTGTGTGTGTGTGTGTGTATAGTATATTTATATACTATCTATACATATGTTAAAGAATGGGTAGTGGTTTAGTTAGCCTCTTTCTGCAAACATGCAAAAGACAATACCCTGAGAGGGTTGTTGCACACAAATACATAAATATGGCAAACTATATGCAGTAGAAGTCAGTTACGGAAAATCTGAAACACACTTGCTTTTTGGCTTCAGTGCAGCTGTAAAGGGGAATAAAAAGTAGCTGGTTCTGATGACCTGCAATTAAACGTCTCAGTGTTATTAGCCAGGACTCATTCATTTACCCATTCATTAACCCATTCATTATACCGATACTGCTAAGGTGGCACAATTATGCAAATACCAAGTGATGAATCCAAATGTAAAACTGAGTGTGCGTGACAAAACCAATAAGAGCTTAAGGCTTACATTTGGCCATATTTGTTAAGTAGTCATGCAATTTTGCCTAAACAGCTTATTTTTCTAGTTACCATTTAATGTCTAGATTTAAAACATTGGGCTGTAGGATCTGGACTGTAGAATACAGCTGTACATTTAAAAAGTAAAAAGGTTGATTAAATAAATAAACTATGCCATCAGTTTGTTGGTTTCATCCATTTGGGATCATTTTGGGACATTGGGATCCTACATACTGGCACCCAGTGCTACACTGTGAAACTAATTTGGTTGCTCATCTCACTCCTCACTTACGTAATCAGCTGATATAATCAATTTCACGGGACCACAGATGGATGAAATCTGGTATCATCCTCCTCACCTCGACCAGCTTCCTTATGCAAATGGCTTTTCAGTGGCACGGCAGGTATAGTTTGGTTTGGCACTGACTGAGTGCGTTCGGTTACACTCAAAGACGCAAAAATAACTCTTACTCGTGTTGAAATCAGCCACAACGTAATGTCCTATCACAAACACTTAACTACACTCAAACAGATTCATGGTGACACAACAAAGCACTTTTGGCAGGACTGAAATAGTAACCTACTGCTCCACTGACGCTGGTGTGTGTGAGCCTCCCTGCTGGACTAACAACAGCCCAAAATGTCAACCCTTGGCCTCTTTCCCCTCCCCTGCTGACCTCACTGTTATCCCTGATTAATAATAAAGGGTTATAGACACATACACACATATACAAAAGTTGGCTTGCACACATTCACAATTTTCAAACTCACAGCCTTTCTAGCCTGTCCCCCAGTGACGGGGGAATTATCTAAAGCAGCAGGACGCAAGTGTGCCAGAGCACAGTAACCTTCCATAGGGGATAGTGGCACAGCAACAGGTCGTCATGAGGTAAGCGCGGCTGAGCAAATACAGAAACTCTCTTAGATGTATACATGCAATGAAAAGGAAAGCCTCGGCAACAGCATGGCAACTGGGCAAGAGGCTTCAGAGGAAATGTGTTCATGTGTTTATCTAAAGGTAGGTACACAGATGCAGAGGATGACAAGAAGGCAGATAAGATTTTTTTTTCATATTAGCCTTCACTGGGAATAAACAGTTTGAAAACAAAATCTTGAAAATGCAATCTTTCAAGTTATTTCAACATCCTTCATTCCTCCATCTTGTTTCTTAAACCACATGCACATAGACGGGGAGGTGTGTGTGTGTGTGTGTTTGTGTGTTCAACGGCTCTCTGAGGTGTGCGTGAAAACTAATTATCAAGGACACTCATAAAAACAGCCAGCACACTGCTAATTCTCATCTCTAGATAGAAGCTAGAAATCGTGAAGAAAAGTTTACGATTTTAATGGCTGTTCGTTAGCTGATTGGTGGCTGTCAATTCGCCATCCATCCAGAATTATGTAACCCTTCATTTCAATAACAAACAGCTCTTGTAGCATCAATCAGCTCATAATCCAGTTATGAGGATTAAATTCTTACTGCAGCTTATTTGGATCAGGACTAACAAGAAATTAATTGAAAGGGGCTGACCCTATAGGAATAACGCTCTGCAGTTCAGCTGGCAGAACAGACTGAGAAAAGCTCTGAGTAAGTGACAATACTGGTGATATAATTGGGAACATAACACACACTCAAACTGGCTGTTTGCATTTTTCACACGGTATTGTCATCAATAGTTGGAGGAACAAAATTTTCATGTGCTGAAGCTGTGGATCCTAAAAGTACAGGCAACTAGACCAAAATGCTTAAAATCAAACCGATTAAAGTGCACACACACACACACACACACACACACACACAAAAACACAGAGCACTGTTCATTTCCTTGATGTGCTAATTGCTGGAGGTGTGTTTCTGAAATCCAAAGTAGGACTCTTTTACCTACAGATGCACAAAATTTCACAAGAACCTGAAAAGCTGTAATTAAAGGGTGACACATTTCTGCTCCTCTCCCACTGTGTGTGGGATGGCCTGAAATAGAATTGCAGGGTTTCAACAGGCGAATCACACTCTACACCGCTGCATAGGCACCATCCGGCGACTCGGGAGGGGAAATGGATACTGCCTGCGTCCTCATATTTGTTGGAATTTTAACGAATGATCAGGCAGACAGGTGCGATTGGGTATGATGAGAGGTAGAGCTGAGGAGTGATGGACTGCCACAGGCGGAGTGACTCTATCTGAAGTGGCAATATACACACACAAAGCGAATCAGTCTCCAGACCGAGCTTGTGACCTATGCAAGCAGGGCAGCTAGGCGGGCAGCGGCACATGTTTTCCCTCAACAGCTGCTGGTGATTCATAAACTGAGGCTAATTCCTGTGTGTGATGCCATTTACATCATTTGCCTGAGGGTATACTCTTTAATATGGGAACGTTATTATTCCACAGTGCCTTGTGCTGCTGGTAGGGTAGAGGGTACATGTGCGCTATATCCGTGCAGCCGTGTATTTGTTTGTCTGTGCATGTGTGTGTGTGTTAATGTGCCTGTGTGAGTATGTGAGAATGAGAGAGAGCGAGAGAGAGAGAACATGAGAGAAAGAGTCTGTTGCTATGCACTTTTACACGTCCTCCCACTGGTCTCTTCACATGAAAAATCATGGCAGAGAGGAGATGAACACACATAGCTGGGCCATTTTCCTGTGATGCAACAACATTTTAGCCATAAAAGCACTGAAAGCTTCAGCACAGCGTCAGAGGTCGGGCAGATCCCCGAGCCGTCTTGATGCCGTGAGGGAATAGGGCTTGAACCCCTTTAAACTGCTTGTTGTTTTGCCAGATTGCTCCATTACTACGACAGATTCCAGGGTTAGAGCAATGGGGAAGTCAATGCTGTTTTATTGTTGAGTCAAGGCAGTATGTAATTTTGCAGTTTAACCCAAGGTGGGGAGTAATGTTATATTGGCTATTATGTAAGTTTTGAGTTACGTAATGGCTCACAAACTAGTTGCATGTATGACTGAAACAATTGTTTACAGTCAGTAGGAGAAAGGACAAAGTAATGTCCAAAGTTTCCACGAAGAAAACAAATATCATTTCTTCTCAAATTGTCATGCTTAAATATTTTCAACGAGTTCTTTAAATTAAAAGACAAAAATTCTAAACTATTAAATGTTTGTTTCAATATCAGCTCCTTTTATGATGTTAGGGATTTGATTAGGTTTACAATTGTTAGTGACTGGTCACCTTTGTTAAAGTTTAACATTTTCTTGACCCATCTCCTCAACCCCTTACCTTTGCAGATTTTCCCTCCTTTGCTCCTGTCCTTATCCCTTGTAGAGGGTTTTTTTTGTTTGTTTTGTTTTATAATGTTTTTCAGGCTTTAACGACTGATGCTGTCATTTTTCTTGGGAGGACAGTAAATGTGCCAGAGCTAAATGAAAATGTGTACATTTGGACTGCAGCTTTATTGGCTTTAAAAAGAAGTTCAGCTAAAATGGTCCAACACTGCAGAATAAACACAACTCAGAGAGGAACTTGACATGAAAGTATACTGATTTAATTGTAGTTCCCTTAAAAAAGCAATTTCATCGTGTTACTTCTTTGCTGTGTAATTACCCCAGTGTTATTATGCAACCTACAGCTACGCTCATTGGGTTACGACCATCACTGACAACGGCACACATATGAAACACCAATATTCGTGCACCCCTAATGGGGTAAATTATATAAGATAGAATATGTTTAAGGCCAAGAAAGAAAACCCTTTTCTCTTTCTGAAATCTTTGATAACCGGTTGGTTACAATGCTACAGAACTGTATGAATTACACAATCTCATCACTCCCTCCAGAAATAATGCTAAAAATCTCAATATATTTCCATAATCGCCCTTTTACTGGCAGTGAACTAGCCGCAAAGGTTTTTTTCTTAAACCAACACAGAAGGGCTGACAAATGTGTGGATGCTGCCATATGGGAAGGATTTACTTCTCTCCGTGCATGTGTAAAGTGCTGTCCATATGAAGAGTCGTCTTTTCATGTCCAGAGCTGAGTTGTCTGAGTGCTTTACAATGTTTTGGATGACTTTCTCAATGCAACCGTGACAAAGACGCATGATTAATTAAGTACACATGGTTTACCAGAGGATAAAGCACATCTTTTCACACAGATTTCTAAGAAATAGTTGGTGGGGCACTGAGGTTTGATCTGGGCTGAGTGTTAACAAGGAGATGCATAATTTTGCTATAAACAAAAAAGCAAGCAACAGAGAACTCTGTGCAGATAACAGTGTGCACTGAGAATAATCCACCAGCAGCAGCATTTGTTTCCCACTGGACCCTGGTTTTACACAAAGGGAATACAGAACTGAATATATAAAGTTGCCAACCCGAATTCAAAAGAATGGAGAAAGTAGCCAATGGAGACATGATTCATTTGACACCCTCTGTCATTGCTGCAGCACTTTCCGAAAACCCGTGCTTTGTGCAGCGACTCAACAATGGACGTCACGTAATGACTCACGCCAGCAAACAAAAACATACAAATTGACTGTGACAGTACAAAAGAAGCAGACAACAAAATGGGACAAATCTATCAGATCTCAGTAGATCAAGACAAAGCCAGTGTGAGATGGTCTGATGGTTCTACAGGTGTTCTCAATGAAAATGCAAATCTCTTAAAGACTCACATGAATGGAAAACTGGAATTACAGGCTGAGAGAAAAAAAAATAGTATGCTTACATATAGACCAGAGGTGGCCATCATTATTTCTGCTAAAGCCTTTTTTTTTTATTAACTGATGACCTTAGTCATGCTGCCATATGATGCTGCACAATAAGACAAACACCAGCTAGTCTGTGTGGCTAAATAAAGAATACTGTCATAATAGATGGCTGTGACATTGCATGAATAGCAAAAAAGCAGGCCAATCTTGGTCTGTGTACAGAGGCGATCAGTTACCATTAGCCTAAAAGCCATTCAGCTAACAGCTCAAAGCTGTAGACATTATCACAAAACATAATTAACTAATGAGAAAAACCTGGTGGCCATTAGCCGTGATTCTGCAGCTGAAGGGCAATGACAAGACGCTGCACTTAAATGGGTTACAGTACTGCACCGGGGACAAAAATAGTGTGTGTGTGTGTGTGTGTGTGTGTGTGAGAGAGAGAGAGAGACCGTTGGGCTTACAAAGGGTGGAATAAGAGGAACAATTATGATACCTCATTTTGTGATAAGAGCTGCTTCTCAGACAGAAAGAAAAATAAATATATCAAGCTACTTAATAGAGGGTAGATAACTGAATAAGGTCTGGTGTAAGAAAAGGCAGAAAGGGAGATGGAGATTATGTGGAGTAGCATAAAAAGGATAAAAATGATAACAATAGAGGTGAGGAGACAAGGGGTCCGAGGGGAGAAGTCTCCGTTCCTGCCTGAACTACAAATGGAGACCAATCAGCCTTGAAGTTGCCAAGTTTCAAATTTATGAGCTTTAAACCTGTCAGTCTGTCTGGTGAAAGAATTATGTCTAACCCAGTTTGTACTTAGACTACTTTAAGACTACACTTATCTTGCCATTGAAATACTTCTACAGATGTGAAAGCTGACTATTAATGCGACCGTATGATCTGAGGTGTCAAAATGATAACTAGAACTATAAAGTTATAAAGACTGATCAACTCACTGTTCTGGTCAAAGATAATTAGGAATCCATAGGTGTGGAACAAAAGGTAGAAATTAGCAGATTGGTTAAACAAATTCCCTTATACACACAATGATCTAAGTAAGACAACAAACAAATTAAAATGTGAAGGTATAATAAAACATCCTGATCTGGTTGAGATTTTTACAGCCTAATTGGTTTTTAACAGTGCTGCTCTTGTCCAAAGGCAATAAATCTACTATAACATCTGTTCAGCGAAGCCTATAAAGCGACGCAAAATGGAAAGCTCTGTATGTTGTTGGATTAACAAGTGCCATTAAATCATGTCTGTTAAAAGAGTAAGAGGTACTTAGCTTCTCTAAAGTCATTAATGGATGATTTAGGGCTTGCCTGAGCAACGCTCTGCGGAGGCCATGCATGACGCTGCGAGCCCTGAGAACGGGGGAGCGTCCTGCTGTTGGAAAAATCATTAGCTGAAACCTCAAATTCAATTACTTCCTCGTTACTGGATCTCCCCTGATGGTACTCTGGAGGACTTTGCAGCCAAAATAACTCCCGTAACTCCTCCACCTTTGTGATCTCTCTTGCCAGATGAGAGGCCCAGCATTAGCAGCTGCCATCAAGGGAACAACACAAGCAGAAGGACTCAGAGAAACATTTGGGGGAGATAGTAGGAGACAGCAAGTAAATAAATATGAATGAAGTCCAAAATGACGAGGTATGACTAGTTTTTGACCAAATAACACCATTTCAAATCAAACCTAGAAATCCAATAGTTTAAAAAAAAAAGAAGTACTTTTTTACTTCTGTAAAAGTAGTAAAAGTCTTGTATTCAAAATCCTTAATTTTTCATGAAAATGGGTAAATCAGAGATATAATCATTGTTGTTACACCGATATTTTCAGACAATATATAAGTAGTACAGAGTTATTGCATCTGTAGACTTGCTAACACAGACTTTTTTTTTTAATTTGATCATTATTTTTAGCAAGCGATCACAAAGCAAAAACATCTGAACCCCTTAATTGAGTCTTTAAATATGTATTATGGCCAGTTAAAGTGGTATAAAATGGAAATACTCAAGTGATGTAACATTTTAAGTACTTTAGCAAATGTGCTTTGTTGTGAACGTGACTTGTCCACTAGTCCACTAATTGCAATAACAAGTGAAGAGCCTAAATGAAAGAGTAACTAAAAAGAGAGAAAAAGAAAGTGAGTGTGTAGGCTGTGAGCACCTTTCTATACTCTTCTTGGCTTCCAGGAGCCCCTGAGGGAACGGTTGAGCCTGCAGATAAAGCACTGTTGGGCTGAGACAAGTGGATTAACACTGATCTTATTTTGCTTGATGAGGGGGTTGATGAGAGGCAGGTGGTGCAGCTTTGGAGCGGATTTGTTGGTCAGAAGTATTTGAGTTTAAGTGGTTTTTACAAAGGGAGTCGTAATAGCTAACAACTTTGCCTGTATTACATTCTCATGTCGTCAAAGCTGTTAAGATTGATGCAGAGCTCATAGTAGGAAACCAAAGATTTGATCTGTGAAGTAATTACCCTGCAGCTTCACAAAAATGGAAGGTTCAGTGCATCACGCCGACACTGTTTGACTGTTTTTCTACTTGATCTGTACAGTATAGTTTTACATTTACCTGCATAACATGATTTGTGGATATCCATTTAGTCCCTAGAAGGGCTTTCCCAATATCTCTGATGAATCCCTGGGCTGCATAAAACATTTCTATTAGATGGACTGCCACAATATTTGATACAGACATGCTCTGTCCCCCTCAGGATGGATTTTATTTACTAGTAGCAACCATGGGAAAGTCAAAATTTGTTGGCATGATACATATGTTAGAATAAGATTGCAAACATGATAAAAATTCTACAGGTAAAAGCATGCAAGCATTGTTAGCAATGCTAGTACCTGACATTAGGATTTATTTCAGAGCTTCTCTGTTAAAAAGTACAGCCTTACAGAGCTGTGACGTGACCATTAGGAGAGCTTGGAATAGCTACCCTAAACTGGAAACTATAATCAAAATTCAGCTACAATGTAATCACCTTCTCCTGGCTGAAATTGTCTGAATGAAATTGAATCCTAAACTGTCCTGAAAAACCCTCCTTCAACCAATAGAATAGTTGAAGAGATCATTTTATTGGCCACACTTGCCAAATCATAGACTGAAAATGCAAATATAAGAAGAAATATGGTTCACATTGTTTTTATACATTCTGAATTGCAATGGAGTTGAAGGGGCTATAATACAAGGTCATGAGATGAGATTTGAGGAGACAGATGGGAATGTGAAAAAGATAAAATAGAGGAAAAATCTGAATTTAGATATTTTTCTTAAGATGACAGCTGAAATTGGTAGCAAGGGGAGATGACGCAGAATAGCAAAGGTCTCTGGATTTAGATCGAGGGCGTTGGGGTGATAGGATTCTTGTCTGCTCTTTATGCATTTTTCTCCCTTCTCTGTGACCTGGGAATCAAGTGAGAACTGCCAATCAGTAAAAAATGCCTTTGGGTAACAACAAAGAGCACAGACCCTTCCAATAGACCTTGGAGCAAGAATTGCATCCTATGCATTTCTTTAAATCTAATATGTATTATTTAAAATGAATTCAAGCAAAATAAAATAAAAGATCTGACTGAGAATTAATATGAAAATGCAAACAGTTAATGAAAATATATGTCACATTTTATTTATTTCATATAATTCACCGTTTTGTAAATATCAGTTTATATACCAGCATCTATTTAAAGGTTCAATACGTGAGTTTATTAACATTTTCTGTTTATAAAGAGACTAGACAAGTGGCCATCCAGAGTACTTGTGTCATTTATCTAATTTATGTGCATCACTGCCACTACTCATTTAACTCCATTCTCCTGCTCTTTGTTTCCCCGTGTTGGTGTGGCTCTCCTTTGCTGACAGACATACACAAAGTACTGTAGAAGAGAGACAGTGAAGAGACAGTGAAGTGAAACTTGTTACTTTAAGAGCAACAAGCTTCCCAACAAGTGTTAATACTGTTGGTTTTGCCTTCAGAACTGTCTTAATTCTTCATGGCAAAGATTCAACAAGGTGCTGGAAACATTCCTCAGAGATTTTGGTAATCAGAAATCGAAATTCATCAGACCAGGCAATGTTGTTCCAATCTTCTGTTGTCCAATTTTGGTGAGTCTGTGAGAACTGTAGCCTCATTTTCCTGTTATTAGCTGTCAGAAGTGGAACATGGTGTGGTCTTCTGCTGCTATAGCCAATTGACTTCAAGGTTTGACATTTTGTGCATTCAGAGATGCGCTTCTGCATACCTTGGTTGTAACAAGTGGTTATTTAAGTTACTGTTGCCTTCAAAACAGATCAAATCAGACTGGCCATCCTCCTCTGACCTCTGGCATCAACAAGGCATTTTTGCCCAGAGAACTGCTGCTCACTGGATATTTTCTCTTTTTTGCCACATTCAAAGTCACTTAAATCACCTTTATTCCTCATTTTGATGCTCGGTTTGAACTTCAGCAGCTTGTCTTGACTATGTCTACATGCCTCAATGCATTATGTTGTTGCCATGTGATTGGCTGATTAGATATTTTCGTTAATGAGCTAATACAGTGTCTGATGAGTGCATATAGGCAGAATTAGCTTTGTAGTTTGTATCCGGCATATTTTGAAACATGACTTCAGTGTCAGATAAATATGTCTGTAATATGGGCCTTTGCTCATCATGTCGTGTCAATTAAAAGAGAAGGAAAATATAATCTATGTATTTTTATACTGCCTAGATACCTGCTCAATCAAATGATATTTATTAACACACTTAAGTCATTTGTTGTATATGTTATTAAAAATACCACTTGACCACTTGCAGTAATACATTATATTGTCTGAAATTTAAGCACCTCCACTTTATTATGACAAAAATGGAATTTGGCTGTTAGTAAAAGAAGAAATCAGGTTTAGTTCTTCAATTAGTGTTAAAAAAGGCTGTAATTTTGTACATTTTGTGGTGTTTGCAACATTCACTTGTAAATATTGTAAAATTAATGGACTTTAAGTAACTTTAAGCTAAGCATTAATTTTAAAGTACTTTAAGTAGCCCTCCATCATTTATAATCATAAAGCCATGTGTGCATAAACTTCTCACACTGCCTGATTGGATATGCTTTTCATTATGGCATTTTATGACCATCTGAGATATTTAGCATGTTAAAATGTGCTCTGTGTGTGTGTGTGTGTGTGTGTGTGTGTGTGTCTTCAAAGGCATTTTCATAAGCATGAAAGTGCTATTTCAGAAGCCCACTAATGAATGCCATTAGTATGAGGATAGAGTGAGTATTAAACCTCAGGGCACAGCAGAACCACAGATGATTCCCCTCGAGTTAACTTTTCTCATATCCATCAGTGAGTTAGCTCAAACTAGCACAACAGTAACACCAGCGGCAGCATTTACATCATACTGTCACTCTCCCTGGGCAGTTAATCCATACACCTGCACTACGACTGCACCCTCTGTTTGTCCCTGGTTCTGTCTGTAACTATTAATTTCAGGGAAACAGCCGTTCTCTGACTAAGCATAAACTGCATGTTGTTCTCTTAGTGATCCCTATCATATGCCAGTCAGCATTTTCTGGGATACACAGCAATTGGATGGAAACTGCTGAGATGCACAGTGGCACCGCACTGTGGTGAATTGAGCTTAAATCCCAAGCCGTACAAATCTTTATGCCTCTGTGTCCTCCTTGTCTATTGCTTTAGTCCACCTCCTTACTTCTTTTCATCCAGCAAAAGTGTGCGGGGGCTGTTTGAACTAGGAGCATCACAACTGGCCAACAGGAGAACAGAAGAGCAGATGGGAGGAAGAGTGGGTCCAGATGGGAAGCTTTGGCCAGAACAGTGAAGTTAGTGTCAGGGTGTTCCTGCACTAAGTGCTAAGGAATCTTTAAAGAACCAGTGAGTCAGGAGGTGTTGAGTAACTGGGGCAAACAGGACTACGATGAAGCTTTGGGAACAATTATAGAAGTTTGGTCTGATCAATTCACAGTGGTCTCAGCACTACAATAAGCTTTAATGAGCAAGTCGATGATTGGTTTATTCTAACCAATTAAAGTGCTGTAATATGGAGCTTGGGAGAACATTAGTCATCAGACAGCAGGCAGCCACAGGGAATCATCAAAGGTGCACTTGAAGAGGAGCTTGATTAACGACCAGTTAGAGGGTAAATATTCACCTTTCATTCCACATGGAAATCAAATCATTTTTCTGCAAGTCAGACATTATAAGGAACATGATTCACCTGATTTCCTCTCAGTATTCTCCTTTTAGCAGTTAGGTAGTGAAAACAGCCTTATTTTTTATTTGCCAAGATTATCTTTTGGATTTTCTACATCATCATCATTAATCTTTTACTTCTTTCGTCTGCTTCCTTTAGGGGTCGCCACAGCAGATCATCTGCCTCCATCTCACCCCTCCTCTGTCAGACCAACCCTCTTCATGTCTTCCTTCTCCTTCTCCTTCCTTCTCTATATTCATGAATGTGGGTGGTCTTCCTCTTTTTCTCCTGCCTGCCAGCTCCATCTTCAACACCCTTTGTTCAATTTATCCATTATCCCTCCTCTGCACATGTTCAAACCATCTCAACCTTGCCTCTTTAACTTTGTCTCCAAACCACTCAACCTGAGCTGACCCTCTGATGTACTTTCTAATTTCTAATCGTGTACCTTCTGGTCACTCCCCATGAAAATCCGAGCATCTTCAGCTCAGCCTCCTGTCTTTTTGTTAGTGCCACCATCTTCAAACCATATATCATAGCAGCTCTCTTCCACCTGTTCCCTACTCTCACTACAGATCACAATGTTGTCTGTGAACATCACAGTCCATGGAGTTTCCTGCCTCATCTTCCAGCCTTTCCATCACCACTACACCATCATTACTTAGTCCTTCAAAAAGACAGACTAGTTAAAAGTCAGTGGCAAACTTATTGAAAAAAAATCAATGTTGGTAACAGCTGTATGTAGTAAGAGTAAAGCCAATTAAGGAAGCAACACTCACTAATAGTTAATATACTCACCAAAGAAAAGGCGTTTTTTCTGTCAGATTTAACAAGGTGATGGAAACATTCCTCAGAGATTTTGGTCTATATTGACATGATAGCATCACACAGTTTTGTTGGCTGCACATCCCAAAGATACTCTACTGGATTGAGATCTGGTGATTGTGGAGGCCATTTGAGTGCAGTGAACTCACTGTCATATTCAAGAAACCACTTTGAAATTATCTGAGCTTTGTGACATGGTGCTTTATCCTGCTGGAAGCAGCCATCAGAAAATGGGTACACTGTATTATTGTAGGGTCTTTACCTTACAATATAATGTGCCTTGAGGTGACTGTTGTTGTGATTTGGCGCTATATAAATAAAATAGAATCGAATTTAATTGATTTGAGGTCATAAAAGGATGGACATGGTCATCGACAATACTCAGGCAGGCTGCAGTGTTTAGGTGATGCTGAGTTGGTACCAAGTGGCCCAAGCAGTGCCAAGAAAATATCCCCCACACCATTACACCACCAGCAGTCTGAATCATTGATACAAGGTAGGATGGATCCATGCTTTCATGTTGTTTATGCCAAATTCTGACCCTACCATGAAATGTTGCAGACCAGGCATCGCCTTTTTTCATCTTCTGTTGTCCAATTTTGGTGAGCATGTGTGAATTGTAGCCTCAGTTTCCTGTTCTTAGCTGACAGGTGTGGCAAGCGGTGTGATCTGTGAGCCTACCTGCTGTAGCCCATCTGGTTCAATGTTTGAAGTATCGTGCGATCAAAGATGCTCTTCTGCAAACCTTACTTGTTATGAATGGTTATTTGGGTTACAGTTGCCTTCCTATCAGATCGAAGCAGTCTGGGTATTCTCCTCTGACCTCTGGCATCAACAAGACATTATCACCCACTGGATATTTTCTCTTTTTCCAGCGTTTCTCTGTAAACCCCAGAGATGGTCATGTGGGAAAATCCCAGTAGATCAGCAGCTTCTAAAATACTCAGACCAGTCTGTCTGGCACCTACAACTGTGTCACATTCAAATGTGTTCAGAGATGTTCTGTCACTTAAATCACCTTTCTTCCCCATTCTGATGCTCGGTTTGAACTTAAGCAAGTGGTCTTGGCCATGTCTACATGCCTAAATGCACTGAGTTGCTGTCATGTGATTGGCTGATTAGATATTTTTGGTAATAAGCACTGGAACAGGTGTACCTAATGAAGTGGCTGCTTAATAAATGTCATCCAGTGCAAGAGTGTGGCTTAAAGATGTGTCTAAAAAATCTGAATAGCTATAGAAGTCTGTTAGTGGGGTCAATTCATTGTTGTGTCTCGCATTTTCCGTGAGAAAAATACAAAATATCACCTGATTTTTACAGCTTTTATTGGGAGCCCTTTTATGAACAACACTTGTTCTAGCCAAGGATTCTGAATACTGCTGGCTCACAGGTAGACCTACTGTATGTAAGCTTGGTTTTACTTTAATCATCACAGTCATGCTGCTTTATTGATATGATAAATAAAGTTGATGATTGCCAACTGTCTCTATTATGGTAAGGTGCCTTCTGTTGTTTTCCCTTTTAAAGTAGCTCTTTTTAGACAAATTTTCCATTGTTGTTCACACACACTCTTTGCAACTCTAGATTTGGTTAGTTTAAAAAGCCGTGTCTCCTCTGAAGTCAAACAAGCTTTTTAAACTTTGCTTTGTATCTTCTAGCTCCTGGAGCAGTGAGTGGTTGTGGGGAAGGCATTCAGGACTCACTTCCATCTCACGTATTCTCACTGGTTTTGTATGTTGTAGGGAACATCTGAAGCACCACTTGTATGTGTGGTAGTGGCTAGCCTTGGATCAAGCTGGTCCACATTTTTTTGTGATAATTCACTGTATTCATAAATTATCTGTTTATAAATTCATTTGTACTCATTTGTATTGTAAAAAATTCTCTTTTTACTAATTTTACTTTTTTTTTCCAGAACATTTTGGTTATTTGAAAATAAATATTTCCAAATTTAAAGTCAAGTGTTTATGTCCTCTTTTGTAAATCTACAGTTCTGGTTTAAGTTTAAGTTTAAGTTTGGTGGAGACACACATGATTAAAGTGCCTGATACCATTGTTTCATCACCTGTGAACTCCTGCATGTACATCTGTGTTTATGCAGGAGAGTGAAGAGCAGCAATATATTCAACAGCGATCTAACAGTGTCCCACCTGAGACCTTCAGTGCCACAAGGTAGCAGAATGAGCCAGTTAGGTCTCAGCACATGGTGTCCTACTGTACTGTATGCCACACTTTGGTGCTCAACAGGCTGCTTCTGTGTTGAGTTCTTCTCTTAGATGACAGTGTGCGCTCTTTGTTCTGGCTGTGTCTCGTGACGGCGCTGCAGTGTGCTGTATGAGTCTCGGGCTGCGTCACCACTGACTGTAATAGCAGAACACTGCAGGGTGGAAAAAACACTTCAACCTGCATGAATTTATAGCTTTAAAAAAAAAAAAAAACTGGATCCAACCAAATAGTGTCATAAGTAACAGATTAATGACTAAATTAATGACTAAACTGTGCTCTTGTTGCTGTTTGAAAAGCAAAATAATATTAACTGCGAGTAACTTTTTTTTCAGCAGCTTCGTCAGAGATATGCCACAAAAAACTGTGACTCTGTAATCAATAATGTGCTTTCACAGCAAATGTAAAAACATCAAAAGCTTGATTTTCACAAAGCTGCTCTCCACCATTATCTCCTAAGTGAGTACAATTCCCATTTTAATTTAATCAGGCACAGCAGGATGAACTCATGGGGTCCTGCTTGGAACTGACTGCAGTAAAAGCACTGGTTTCATTTCCTGTTTGGAAGCCTTTTCCAAAGGGTGGCGTTTTAAGCTACTGTACAAATTATCACCATGGCAACCAGAGCTATCTGGAAAAATGCAACAAAAATGGTTAAAACCACAACACAAAACAAAAAGCCACTTCTGTTAAATATGCCTGTAATTACAGAAGCAAATCTTTTATTTGGCGTATGAGTGGGAGGTCAACTGCAATACATAATTGCAGTTGACCATAAAAAAGTAATTAATACCAAAAAAGAAAAAGTCTGCAGTTCTACCCACTAAAGGCAATCCTTCACTCCATCACTCTTATTCTGTTTTATCAACCTTATGTAAGAGAAAGGTCATAACATATCTATTATTTAATGACTCAGTCATGGTATATTACATTATTAATCACCTCAGTATAGTCTCTAAACACACACAGTGTGACTCTGACCCAGGTGCCATATAAAACAAGGCCGCAATCTCCCTGGATCACTTAATTAGAAGACCATAAAAAGACAGCCACTCACTTCACAATTACAAATAATGTCTGCACAAATTTAACAAATAAACCTTTAAAAAAGAAATCTGCCACCACCAGAGATTTCAGTCAGCGGGCAATCAAGAGGCTTCCTGTGATCCATTGTTAGAATAAAAACTGAACATGAATGGCAATGCAACTCTAAATTCTGAACATGTCCTTTGAGGGAACTGAACAAACAGGCTTTGTGTAGCTGATACAATTGTATAACATCTGACTGAGCCACCTGAACTGTCAGCATATCAGGGCCATAAAAGCAGCACAGAAGCAGAAATGTACTGTGAAAGCGCCGCATGGGGCAGAGCAGCAAGAGCTCTGAGACACCCGCCCACCCTTCCTGAATCAGCCGTTTCTGTGGCGACCAGAGCAGAGAGGGGTGGAGGGAGGCGCATGGTAAAAGTGAAGAGACAATTTCAAACCTGGTGGGAGAAACATGGATGGATGGATGGATAGATGAATGGATGGATGGATGGATGGATGTTGGTACATATATATTGGGGTTTGGGTGATAAATGGAGGTGGCACGGTCAATAGGGAGCTGGCGCTGTTTCTTCAACATCACAGCAGTGACAGATTGACAGTTGGAGGCAAACAACAGCAGCAAAAACCGAGGGGAATTTTCACTGTCAATGGCAGCCCAGATCACGGTCATGGCTCAGGGGTTTAAACCATCTAAACACTGACAATGTGTCTCTGTGAAATCTCATTCAGCCATATGCTGCTATTCAAAGGCTTGTATTTCTCTGTCCTCTCTTTAAGCAAATCATACAGGCTTGAAGTTGGTCAGATTAAGACTTTGTTTAAAGACAAACTTCAAAAGAACTTAAGTCCATTCAACAAGTTCTGCAGTGGAGGAAATAATTCGAGACCAACCTGCTGATTCCCTGTGGTAAACATTCATGAGCTGCCATTACACATAATTACATCCCAGGATGCAGTACAAGCGACGAGTGTTACACACCAACATGGAGGAAGGTGCTAAAAGAAGAACCCAGCTTTGCATCACAGTACAAATAATGAAGTTTGGGCTCAGTAAGGGCAAAACAATTAGAGAAATCAGCACTGATATGATACACTAACCCTATGACATCACTTTTATTTACATAGTAGAAAAGTGGACATATGAGCAATAAAATGTACCATTTCAAATGGAAACTTTATTCCAAATTAACAGCAGATTGTGCGCTGCATATAACGTTACAGAAAAAAGCCATGCATAATCTGGCTCATTAGAGAGATCTTTGATTTGATGTTAGCTCTATTTTTGAAACCAAGCCAGTATGCTGAGAACCTTATTATGTAACAGATTAGACGTTAAACTGAGAATATTCCTACAGTCTTATACTACAGTGATCGCATTGTGCCAATGCTACAATAATTAGTGATGGATGCAGTCGTTCTCTTGCGCAGTTGAGACAAAAGGCTCACGCTAAGCTCAAGAAAAACAGCGTAAATCTGATGTGTAAACTCCTGCGGATATTCCTGACAGTTGTCGATAAACTACTGTGTCCACATGGACAAATTGCGAGCTGGAACGGAGGCACAATCTGCATTCCATAAAATACTGTAATCCGCCTAAAGCACGGCTTCTGAGATGGCACTGTCTTCATCTTGTTGTTTTTTTTTTCCTGTTCCTAAACTACACAGAGAGCAGTGGCAGAAACAGTTTCCACTCCACCCACTCTCTCTTACAGGGACACATGGGTTTACACATGGGGAAATGGGGATGAAATCAAATCCATTTACTCCTTTCAGAGGCAACGCTTTCCCCTGGTCCTAGTGGTCTTTCTCACATGTCAGCGAAGAGGGAAACAAGCCTTCATACAAACTAACATGAGCGCGAACATATATGTAAAAACACCCCCACCTGTCACATCAATACACACAAAACGAAAGGTGGAGAGACCCCATTTCTTAAGAAGAACTTTTGGCATTTGTGAAATCCTTTCTGTAAATACTACAATATAAAAATAGTAACATGCATACATTATTATAATTACAGCTGTAAAACAAACACTGACCAGTGGAAATCATAATAATAACAATAATCATATGGATATGTCCAGTGTAGTATTTAGTAAGTTGAATATTTCTTCATGAGGCTGTTGAGACTCACCTGTTTGTGTGGCTGGTTTCAGAGTCCTGAGGTGCAAGGCAGCTCAGACAGAAGTGCGCAGGGACTCGACTGAGTTGCTCACACTGGACACATACCAGAAGACTGACTGGCTCTGCTCTGCACTGCACAGCTCACAGCACTCTGCTCTTCCCTCCGAGTCTCAGAGACAAACAGCAGATCTGCTTCTGCCGCCTCTCCCTCTCTTCCTTTCACACGTACTGTAGCAGCAACAGAGGGAAGGCTGGGGGGCTGCAGACTCTCTGATCAACACAAGTCTCCCTCCTCTCTCTCTCCCTCTCTCTCTCTCTCTCTCTCTCTCTCCCCCCCCCCCTCCCCTTCCTCCTCCT
>VUQS01074042.1:46867-65195 GCA_015108495.1 Heterochromis multidens
CCCCCTCTCCTTCCGGCTCTATGTCTCTCCTCAAGTATGGCTACAGGCAACCACGGCTGGAGAGATGAGCAGAAAAAACAATGAGTAAGTGTATAGATTAAGTTGACTCCATTTGCAAGTATTTATGTTGTGTGTTTTTGTGTGAAAAGGCATGCTGTACAATAGGACTGCACATAAGCGTACATGCAGTGGAAGAAAGCTTTACTCCCACCTCCTGCTCCCCCTTTTCACCACCACCTACCATCCCCTCCTTTGCCAGCCCCACACCAGCCTGTTGAAATGAGTCATCAGCTATCAGCCAATCAGAGTAGCACACAGCCTCCGATAAGAATAACAGGAGTATTTATGCACTCCTGTTTTAAGAAGATCGAAATGACATGGAGAATTGTCTGGGAAGACTTGACATACTTTGCTCTCAGTAGGGATGATCAGATGATGACAGAAAATCGCTACACATTTTATTTATTGATTTTTCTAATAATAAAAGGTAATTTTGTCCTTTTCTTGTAGTATCTGCTAAAGAAAGAATATTGCTTTTAGTCCAACACCTCCTTTAGTGGCTTACAAAGAAATACAGCATGAATATAATATATGATCAGAAATATAATAAAAGGCTACAATGATCATCACTGCATCACTTGTGAGATGTGACTCACTGTGGCATATGATTCATTCAATCAAGGCTGCAGACACATCTGAGTAAAGTAAGGTCTGACCCTGGTAACTTTCCTTGTAAAGTGAGGGTAAATGACTAAAACCAAGCACAAAATTGCCATTCTACTACTGCTTTGAACAGTCTCTAACTGCGCACTGATCCATGATGATCCAAGTAGCCTTGTACGGAGTGGAAGGAGATATTTTGGGCATTCAAGGTTCCAGAAGTTAAATTATTTCTTCTGCATAGCTAAAGTTTTGTGACTATCAGTAGGAGAAGTGCCTGGATTCACATGAAGTTATTCTGGTTGAATTATCATTTCCAACAATGAGCTGAAGAGATGAAAAACCAAGTTTACAAGGCCACATTAAAAAAACTCAAGGATAGATGCCAACTATGTCTATAAAAAAAAAAAAAACTTTGACATACAAGCTACTGCCTGTGTGAATTATGACACTATTATGACAAAAGCAAGCAGCACAGCAATAGAGCAGAGCCTCAACAAAATATGCACCTTTAGACCTTTATTTTTAGAGCAGCTACTTAAGATTAAAGGTACCTTGAGGAGTTTTTGAACTTTGAAATGGCTGGGGAGCCATTTTTATTTATTAAGTCCATCAGCAAGAATGAGGAAGAAAATGACATGACAAATACTAAATAAAAAAGTTTATTACATTTACTAAAATACTTTTCTAATCTCAACCTTTTTTTAATTTCAACTTGATCACAAATATGATTTAAATGTAGATATCTGGATAGAATCATCCCCAGAATATTCCTTCATAATTAGTTGTGATGCCATGTTTATTCTGCTTGTATTTAGTTTCCAGTTTAAATGCTAACCTCAAACATATTCAACAATATGCTAGTGCAAAAAACAAGAGTATGCTTCACAGTGTAATTCATTTCAGAATGATATTATAACTACAGCAGAGTTTTGTTTTGTTTTTTCAATTACAAAATTTTCATTAGAAACATCAAAGGGCCAGGATGTTATACAGCAACCAGGAAAGTGCTGACTTGCCACAAGGGTAGTCTGAATTAAATGGGAAATGTCAGTACCACAGACTAAAACTGCAACCACTGGTTTTGGACTCTGTACAAGATATTAAGCTGAAATTTTGACTTACGTATGGGGTTTTTTTTTTTCATGGGCAGAAAGAAGCTTCCATAATATCTGGACGAGACTGTGGAGTATTAAGTTATCAGTTACTGCTAGCCTTCATAAACTGCGCGGGCAATGCACAAATACAGACACCTGCTAATTACTGTGCATTAACAGACTAAAGTACCTTACTAGAATTTTACTCACCCAAACTGAAGCTCAAACTTATGGACCACACAGAAGATATGTTATTTGTCAGATAATTCCATTAAATTACTCCAAAATGCACCAGGAGCACAACCAAGATGGACAGATCAAGTTTCATGACTGGAATTAATGGAGGTGAGGCCAAGGAAACACCTACCAACCAAAGTAGCTATATGGGTGAAGGGAGAAACTATCGGAGGGACTGCAATTTTAGGCACTCCACAATAGCTTCATTTTTTCAGCCCCAGCAGTTACTGTTTGGTCAGTTCCTCCAAGTTTGTGTAATATGGTTCCCTGCTGAAAAATAGTGGCTTGATCTCCTTGGATTGGGTGAAAGTTGTTGGAGTTTTGTTCCTGAGTTTTCACATTGAAAAGAGCTATTTGATTTGTTTTAGAAATCTGACTAATACCTCCATTTTCAAAAGCTAGAAAACCCCACCACCATCCCATCCCCCAGTTTAATTGACTTAAATATAGTACAATAATGTGGGTTGTTTAAATTGCACAGAATGTTACATTATAGAGTACCGTGAAAACATTTTGAGACATTCGTCATTTATTTATATTTTGCTAGGAAAATGGGAAATACGTGCACCGAATCACTGACACGTGCAAACATACATGGAAATACAGCATATAAAGCAAAACAGAGTTTGCAGCCTACAGTTCTATCAAGGCAAGTCAATATTTGGTATGACCACCTTTATTCTTCAACATAGCCTGAACTCTCTTAGGGAAGCTTTCTTGTAATTTCTTGAAGTAGTCTTCAGGAATAGTTCTCCAGGCTTCTTGAAGGACATTCAAAACTCTTCTTTGGATGTTGGCTGACTTTTGTTCTGTTCTTTGTAACGATGGCCCCACAATGATTCTGTAATGTTGAGGTCTGGTCTCTGGGGAGGCCAATCTATGACTGATAGTGTTCCATCATGTCTTTCTATCCAGGTATGCTTTTACTGGATTGGCAGTGTGTTTGGGATCATTATCATGCTGAAAAATGAAGCTATTGCCAATCAGACGCTTTCAAAATGGTATCGCATGGTGGATCAAAATCTGCATTTATAATTTCATCAATTTTTAAAGCTCCCCAACACCACTGGCTGAAATGCAGCCCCAAATCATGACAGAACCTCCACCATGTTTTACAGATACTCACTCACTGTTTACCTCTCTCCTTACCTCCACCACCACTGATTTTTAGTCCCGCCCAAGGTGGAGTTGTCCTGATGGAGATATTCCTCTCATACCTGTCAGCCATGAAGCAATCAAGGAATCTGGGCAGAGCGGTGCCACAGTTCGTCATTGTTGCAATGGTGACAGTTAGGTTCCTGTGGTTATTTCCTTGTCACAAAGTGTGGCGGGGTGTGGTTTGTGGCTCAGCTGCAAGGGAGGGGTGGAGCAGTGGGTTCAGGGCGTAGTGTCATGGGAGGCTGGCCAACACAGCAGATCTCCATCATCTCATTATGCATCCCCTATTTTAGTAGCAAGGGGAAGCTGAAATGCTTCCCAACATATCTTGTGTACTAAACACTGTAAATAAGCTGACACTCACCGTAACTGCCGCCTCGGTAACCCTCCTGAGCGCTCACTCACCTCCATAAAATGTAAGACAATCCTGAATATACAAGACCTTGTGCTATGTCTACAAACCCAACAGTATGCCCATAATACCATGGTGTCTACTGCCACTGGACTGTCACCCTTCGAGGCCTCCCTTAGATACCAACCGCCATTATTCCTGGCCCTTGGGGGAGACGTTGCTGTCCTGTCTGTCCAACAGCATCTCAGGAGATGTCGGAGGATATGGAGACAGACCAAGGCTGCACTGCTTTGTACTGCAGACCAGAATCGCCACCTGGTGGATCAGAGGAGGACCCCAGCCCCACAATATTCGCCAAGTCAGAAAGTTTTCACTCTTCTAAAGATATTCCCCTGAAATCAGTTTCAAAGAAGTTATACTCTAGATATATAGGACGATTTGAAGTAGAGACAGTCATTAGCCCTTCAGCAGTGCGTTTAAAGTTACCTGCTTCCATGAGAGTTCACCCCACTTTTCATGTAAGATAAGATAAGAAGATAAGACGAGAAAACAAGAGAAATTCATATGTCTGACATAGTTCATCTGCTAGTTGTATGAGAATTGCAAAGCCTGATGGCTGTGGGTGCGAATGATTTTCTGTAGGGAGGAGGCCTCCAGTTGTGGTCTGATCTGCCAAGTGGTGGTAAGACAGCAGCTCTGCAAGCTTCTCTGGCATTGGTGTACAGCAGATCAAGGGTTCCACCTTCTCTGGTAGGACAGTCAACAAACTGTGTGAATCCAGTTAGGTGGGAGGAGAGGGAAACATGACTGAAGTCTCCTGATATTATGAAGAGTGCCTCTGGATGTTTAGTCTGTATCCTAGCAACAACTTCACATGGAGCTTCAGCTGTTGCCTTGGGTGGAATGTACACAAGTATTGTTATGATATGACTGAATTCTCCTGGCACACAACATGGCCGCATACCAACTGCCAACAATTTAACATCAGGACAAGCATCCTCTCCTTGACAGTGATATGCGCAGGACCACATCATCTCGGGTCCACAAACAAAGCCAGACCCCCACCTTCTTTCCCGCCAACAGCTTCAGCATCTCCGTCCAGCCACATTGGTGAAACCAAGCAGATCCACACCGGAGTCTGAGATGTTTTGATTCAACCATGTTTCAATAAAACACATGAGGCTCCACTCACGTTATACTTTCTTAGTCTTCACCAACATCTTCAGCTCATCACTTTTGTTGGGCAGAGAGTTGACATTTCCCATGATGACTGTTGGAAGAATGGCTTATACTGACACTTCCAAGCCTTCACCTTTGCACCAGCACAGCAACCACGAAAACACCTCTTTATCTCAGCTGGACTAGAGTGGCATCATCCAGACTTGCTCCGCGTCAACAAAAACTATCCATCCATCACAGAAGTATCCATCAATACTTGACAAAAAAAAAAAAAATCAATAAAAATACAACAAAAGTAAAGTCTGAGTAAAGATCAGAGCTACCAGACTTTGCTGCTACCAGTTGAAGCGCATGTTCTAGGTATGTATCACAAATACAGCCAGTTGCTTCTAATCCTCCACTCTGGCTAATCTACCTTTCCTATCTGGCAGACCAGTCCTCCCGAGGTGCAATCCTGAGCTCCACCATTCCACTGGCCACAAGTTCCTGTTGCTGTTTCCTGAGCATACTTGTTAATAAACCTTTTAAAACTGCATAGTTGTTGGTCTCTGGGTTACGCTTTTGAGTCCAGAAAACTGAGTTGCCTTAATTGGCCATGACAAAAGTCTGGCTCCTTGGAAGCAAAATATAAAGAAATGATGACTAGAGCTCAAGACTTTTGCACAATTGTGTAGAAAAGAATAGAATCATTAAGAAAATATCCATGAAACCATTGGCACTCAGTCTTGTGACCTAAAAACTGTTCCTTTATTTCAAATGTAATCTTCAAAAATGTTATTAATTTGGATCAACATGTTACTTGCTAAATAAATTATTTTCAAGGTTTACACTGAAACTCATTTGACAACAGCACTTATGGCTGACACAAGATTAAATTTGTAGAGAAGCTCATATCTGCGTGTAGCACATGTTAAAATGAAGGTAACTCAATAACTGTCACCAAAACCTGTTTACAAGACTGTAGACTCAAAACTATGGTGGTCTATTGCCATGGTCACACATCCAAATTGCTTTCTGTAATCTCCAGTCCAGCAAGGAGAAATAATTTGAGCCAAAGGGTGTGAAGGTGAGGAAACACAAAAGGTAAGGAGGTTAGAGACATAAAAGAGATCAATAACTGATCATCTAAGAGCAGACCAACAGGAAAAGGAGAAGCATGTAAGGAGATTAAATGGAGCTTATTCCATATGACTCAAAGGGAAACTGTGGTGTAGCTGTTAAAGTCATTTCCTCTCCACAAAATTTCTGTTTGAAACTAGACCCCTTGTGGCTTTTTTTCTCCTCAAATTACCATTATCTACACAAAAACTGCTGATGCACAGTGAAATTGATCCATTTCCCATTGTTCAACATTCACTGCTGTGACGTTTTTCTACCTTTTGGATTGCTGTTTCTACTCTCAATCTCCATGTTATCGGTTCAGAGAGTATCATCAAAAGTCTGTATCTGCTAACTAATTCCACTACCAGCACTGAGACTCCTTTCTGATATGTTGCTTCACTGGAATATAACAACAAAAATACTTTTATTACAGAAACTCTGATTATAGTTCTTTGCTTTTAAAATGACCTATCCTTATTAAAGTAATATTATACAGCAGGGGAAATAATTATGTGATCCCCTGCTGAATTTGTAAGTTTCTCACAAAGAAATGAACAGTCTCTAATTTTTATGGTAATTACATTTTAATGGAGAGTGACAGAATATCAACCAAAATTCCACAAAAAACACATTATATAAAAGTCATAAATTCATTTGCATGTCATTGAAAGAAATAAGTATTTAATCTCTACAACCCAGCCAGAACTCTGGCTCCCACAGACTGGCTATGTGCCCATTTGGTACACAGATTGCAATCAATCCATCAATCAATCAATTACAGATACCCCTGATCTCAAATCATTTTGTGTATAAAGCACACTGTCCACAAAATCAATTTCTTCCATTCCAAACTCTCCACCACCATGGACAAGACCAAAGAGCTGCCAAAGGACAAGATTGCAGACCTGCACAAGGCTGAAAATGGGCTACAAGACCTTCAGCAAGAAGCTTGGTGAGAAGGTGACAACTGTTGGTGCAATTATTTGGAAATAGAAGAAATATAAAATGACCCTCAATCACCCTCAGTCTGGGGCTCCATGCAAGATCTTGCCTCATGTGGTGAGGATGATCATGATAAAGGTGGTGGATCAGCCCAAAACTATACAGGAGGAGCTTGTTAATGATCTGAAGGAGTTGGGACTACAGTCCGCAAGAACACCAATGGTAACACACTACGCCGTGATGGATTGAAATCTTGCGGTGGCCGCAAGGTCCCCCTGCTCAAAAAGGCACATGTATAGGCCTGTCTTAAGTTTGCCATTGAACATGTAAATGATTCAGAGAACTCTTGGGAGAAAGTGCTGTGGTCAGATGAAACCAAAATCAAGCTCTTTGGCATCAGCTCGACCCGCCGTGTTTGGAGGAAGAGAAATGCTGAGTATATCCCAAAGAACACCATCCCCACAGTCAAGCACGGCAGTGGAAACATTATGCTTTAGGCTGTTTTTCTGATAAGGGTACAGGATGACTTCACCGCATTAAGGAGCCAATGGATGGCGCCATGTACTATAAAATCTTGGACAAAAACCTCCTTCCCTCAGCCAGAACACTGAAGATGGGTCATGGATGGGTCTTCCAGCATGACAATGACCCAAAACATACTGCCAAAAAGAAAAAAGAAGTACATGAAGGTCACAGATTGGCAGCCAAGAAACCTAAAGGATTTAGAGAGTTTCTGTTTTTAGTAAAATATCAAACAAGTTTAACACTTTGGCGCAACTATTAAATGAAACAAAGTAAGAATATTTGAGAGGAAATCCTGAAACATGATGGGAGCCTCAGCTACTGACTTTTTGTGTGAGTGGTCACAGCCCAAAAAGGGTTTCAATGGACTGGTACTGGTACTATATAGCACCTTTCTATTCAATTTGAGCACTACTTAAGATGTGTATCAAATGGATGTCCTTGTTTGAGTTATTTGGTCCAAATACTTCATAAAAATGAGGTTGATAAGCTTAAATTACTGGTCCAATAAAAAAATAAAAAAAAAAAAATAAAAAAACTCGGACAAAATAGACTTGACTTTTAAAATGACAGAAATTAGAAAAAACATCAATGTTCTGGTATTATAGGAGCTATAAAAGCATTTGCAATTGTACAGCAGTACTATTGAGGACTTTTGTCCCTTACAAAAGATCTTTGCCGTTAACAGAAAGAACACAAAGGTTTAATTTTTGCCTGTCATTGAGCTATTCATGAAAATAACTAGCAACAGTTCATTTATGTTATTTTTGTCAGTGTGTCAGATTTAGATGATTATAGAGTCATAAATTCTTGCTATGTCTTAGGCGAGACGTGACAAAATACATGCCGATCACTTGACCAATCATAACACCTTTTCATACATGCAGTCTGGACAATTTTGTCACAGTGAGCTACATGAGAAAGTTGTCCTTTCTCACATGTAGCACACAGCAGGAGACAGTGAACATCAACCACATTCTCACTACCAGAAATACTTCATGTGGTTTTGGCTAGGATGCTTCCTCAATAGGGCTTGGACAGAACACAGGCTGATTGTGAATTTGGATGATTACCTGTTTTATTCTCATATCAGTGCAAAATGTTGCACTGGGACATCACGGTGCACTAGAGAGTTGACTGCAGTGGACATCCACATTCTCACTTGTGCACCCATACTGCTGTAACAGAGATTGTGTAAAGGACAGCAGCTTTACAAATGCATCTTACATCTGATAAAACAAGAAAGGACTAGATGTTTTTTCCCCCAGATAAGGCTTATTTAAATTTATCTAGGCTTTGGCATTTCTAGTTAAACTCTGATAAGACAAGTCAGTAAAACTGTTGCCTTTCATTCCAGGAATGTATCAGAGAGCCACAGAGTGCACAAGAATTAGAAAGAAAATGTTCACATCGTGGCATTATACAAAGCATGGAAGGGGTCTGTGCTTATCCTTACACAATACAGGACCTTGTAAAAGCAGCTGTAGCCAACCGAGAGTGATAGATGGCATGACAACCACATAAAAGTGTGCTTGACATTTACATTGGAGACTTGAAAATATCAGCCGAGATGCGAAGACATTACTCATCCAGCTGGATTGCCTGTTATTAATGGAGTAATGTTTCCCAGATCTTTGACATGGAACAATTTTTTAAGTAAAAGTGCTAGAAAGACGTCATGTAACACCAGATATTTCAATTTCTTTATGAGCAGAAAAAATATTATGCAAGACAGAGGCTAATTTTTTTTTATAGATCATGGTACCACTCTACATTAAAGCAGGGAGCTTTGGCCTCTTTCCATTAACAACATTATTCATAATTATGCATTTCTTGTATCAATTGTGTAACTACAATGGTAAAATCAGTGGCATTATATTTTTTTCAACTCACTGTGGCCTTTTAAAACAAGTCCTACGACCCTTACACCTGGTTATTTTTCATCATGCCTCTGTCTGGCAAGGTGTGGGTCAAAATAAACAAAGAAACAAACAGAAAAACAATAAAATCTGATTGATAAGAGAATATTCTGACCAGGACCCATCGGTCAAGGTCCTCACACCCCATCTGAGACATCTCTTTTCTGTGTCTCTCATGCATTAACCCACAGGAGGCTCTCTCAGCTCCCTTGAGGACCACTATATCTGATACCAGCATACTGATATTAAAAGCTCTAAGTTGGGGGGAGCTCCATCCCGCCATACTCCATGTCAGTTACTGCAGAATGTCTGAGTAGCTCTGGGGGACTGTGAGTAAGACACATGGGGATTTTTATCTCAGTCACTGTGTGGTGTCATGGGATGACAAAGCTGTCAGCCTCCAACCCTTAAGCCTTTCTTTTGAAAGCGAGTGTGTGTGTGTTTAGATGTGCGTTCAGTTAGATAAAACACATACAGTTTGTGTGTCCACATTTGTGTCTATTTCCAGCAAAAATGTGTGGCACATACGCTGTATGCATTCAGTACAGCTAGATGTAGGTGTGATTCAGCGCCACAGTGAGAAAATTATTTACACTTTAATAGACTAATGGCCCATTGTGCTGGGTGAGCAGTGTTACTGAGGCGATGAGGTCAATGGAGAAGGGAGATAATGAGAATGACAGTGATGTGTTGCCTCTATTAGAGCCTGTGTCGTCCTGCTTGCCCTTTGATTTGATCACACAACAAGTTCCACAGCCTGATAAGCAAGACCCTCATCCCTCACTGTCAATGTCAAAAAAAGTCCTAACACACAAACTCTCCCCAACATGGAGGCCTAAACAGAATAAGCAGCAACTAAATACAAAATAAACACACAGCTGTATTGGAATTACAACAAAACTAAATTATTTCTTCTCAGTTATAAAAAGGATGTGCCTTTGGGTGAGTCTTCACTTTTTCTCTGAGGTATCTGTTCACTTCCATCCCCCCTCAATGGGACCCATTACCAAATGATAACATTTGGTAATGGGTCATTACATAGAGGCATTTTACTACTATCTGTAACAAGTAAAACTGTTACACCTTCTATCAAAAACATTTTTTTTTACCCCATTAACTATCTACTTTGATACAGTGGAAGTTCTGCCTCTTAAGAACATCTAAAGTTTTTTTCTGTCCCGTATCTATCTTTGTCTGAATTTTGGACCAGTTTTAGCAAGATTCAAGTCACAGTTAGCTGTGTGGATGGTAGTATTTGTGGACTCAAAAACCAGGATACAGGAGGGATGAAGTGAAGTCAACACAAAGCAAGCTTTAATAGCTGGTAGAGTCTATAACAAAAGCACAGTCAAAAAAGGAGTAAATCCAAAAATAAACCAAAAGTCCAAACACATGAGGAACAGGAATCAGGGAGAGAATACAAAGCTAGGAATACGCAGCAACATCTAGACAAAAAGAAATACACAGAGGGGCAATTGGAAAGTGGCAGCAGGTGGGAAGTAAGCAAAATGCGAACAAATCACGGACAGGAAGTAAAACTTAAAACAAGAGAAGAGAAACAATAACTAAGAAAGTAAATAAGGAAATGACTGGAGAACTAACCTGACACAAAGATGAGAAATCTCACACAGACAAGATGCCAGGAAACACTGGGAGGGCAAGGAATGATAAACCAAAACACCAGGAAAATAAAAGAAACCAAAAATGAGTAACTAACTTCAATAACGAAATACCTAGAATACAAAAATACAATACACAGCCACCACCACCCTCCCAAAAAAACATTTACTGTTTAACAAGACAAATGGGACGAGATTAAAGCATATAATACCATTTTGTGCTGCATGTCCTTTATTATTTTATATAAGCTGACAGCCTGGCTAAAGAATTGTAAAATATTTACTTCTATAGTTATCAAAAAATGTACTATTAGCTGACAATGGCGGGTGCGGGAGGAATTTTTTTTTTAACCATTCTACCATTAGTAAAAGCAGTAATAAAACACTATGAAAACACCTCACCACACATAAAACTGTATTATTGGCAAACTGTACATAAAGTCTCTCTTTCTTTCTTTCTTTCTTTCTTTAGATCCCCATTAGCTGCAGCAACGCAGCAGCTATTCTTCCTGGGGTCACAAATCTTTACATTATGAGAGTGCTTTAAAACAGACATATACATCCAATATATCAATCTTACAAGACAAAACCTCACATTCACACAATAAACACAGCTTTGTATAACTCAAATTAAGCTTCATATCAGGTAAGCATTAATAACATAACATTTACATAACTGAACATTCAATTTACCATCATTCCTACAGCACACCTACAAAGTTCCAGATTCATGTTAGCAATTTCTAACTGTGTTCAAAAGTCAAACTAATTAAATATTGTTTTAGAAGTTTTCTGAATTGGTAACAAATTCCATTGTACAAGACGGTTCTTTTGATTGAATTGGTTCTTGCTGTGGGTAATAAAAATCTTCCTTCTGTAGCCTGCCTGGTAAAGTGTTCATGTCTATCTACACTAAAATACAAATTTGTATACAGACAGATTGGAATCTTTGTAACAATAATAACATAAAGTCTCAAAACTGAAAGTATTTATTCTGCAGAAAAATGTTCCCCATCAGTGTTACTGCTGCAGATGTTTAAGTTTCAGCTCATTTTAAATATGTCATATTCTGTTTAATCTACAGTAATGCACCATATTCTATTCAATCATATGTTTGTAGTTAGTGTCCTGTGATGACCACATATCTCTAAATAAATAGCTTTGAATCAGCTCAGATAAATATTAATGAAATATGAAGGTGGTGTCTTAGCAAAACAACTGGTTAAACTTTGTACATTCATTCAACCAAGTGATTTCTCAAAGATGTTTTTCTGGTAGTGGTGGGCTCTGCACATGTTCAGCTTGCCTATTTTATTAAACCAGACATGGCAGGAGTTCCCCTCTTCATCATCAAAGCTTTCTTTGCTAACATGCTAAAGGAGTTATTAAAAACCTTTTTCACACTACGCTCTAACTTCTCTGGTTGGCCATAGTGGTCAGCAAGAGGAATCTTATCTGTTATGATCATAAATCACAGAAGCTTATCTACTTACTAATGCTAGCTCTGTTTCCAAACACTGAGCAGATGGTAACTGATCTCAGAGCAGTGAAATCAGAGCCAGTGGCAGCTTACCTCGCATGCTGGTATCAGCTTCCCGTCACAGACCAGAGGTTTGTCCACAATGTGCATGCATAACAAACCAGAAGGAGCTGCTGGGCTCTCAGCTTGACACGCTCAAGCCATTGTTAATGGGACACAGACACGCCTTCAAAACACTGACCTCATACAGATTTCAGTGGGATCATAGTGAAGCATGGTTAATCCTGCTTCCAGAGACAGTTGCCAACTGTGGCCACAATATGCCAGTACAGCCATGAGAAAAGTTTTTTTTTGACATAACGCTGTTTAAATGAAAGGATAGAAATCACATTTACTTTGGTATGTTTTAATTGATGTCTATTTTAAGATTTTCACAGACATTTTCACTAGACAAGCTTTGCCTTGCTTGCCCTTATGGAACACAACTGGATTGAAGTGCAGACTTTCAGATGGGGGGTTGCTTTTTTAGCTTTTATTATGATAGCTTTTAGCTTTAATTATGATAGGACAGTTGAGAGTGGAAAGGAAAGCTGGGATAGAGAACTCGGGGAAGACATGCTACAATTCTGGGCCTCTGCAATAGCCTTATAGCATATGGGTCACCTCAACCCAGCAAGCTATGTACCAGTCACTGACCCCCCTGGTAACCGCCCATTGCTAGGGAAAAGAATGCATTCCGCAATCGATTGGCAAGTGGTTGCTGGAGGTTGCTGGCTGTTACTAGTGTAAAATTGGCTGCAAAAAGGTATATACAGTGCTGTACCAAGAAGCTCCTTGTGATTACTTTGGTAAAAGTTGTGCCTTATTGCAACCAGCACTTTTAAAAAGATGCAACTTTTACTTTTAAAGCAGATGTTCTCTGTTTCCGAGTTGTGTTGCGCTTTTTCAAATTTCACTACAACTCTGAGAGTCAACGACAAGTTTTGCAGACAAACTACCATCTTCCATGCGAACTACAAGCAACTGTGGTAATCTGCTAGGGATCAAAGCAATTACAAGAAGGTTTTTGGTGCAACACCCACTCTGACCGATTTTACCTGGCGACAGCCAGCAACCACTTGCCACTAGTAACCAGGGGTTGCCAGGCAGTTGCCCACCAGTCTCTAGGCCTGTGTGACTGAGGCCTAGGTTATCTTCCGTAGTCTTTCAGGCCTTTTGGTCTTGCTGAGGTGGTTAGTGCATTCCTTCTTTTTAAGAATGCAGGAGATTGTTCATTTGGCCATTCCTGAAGTTTTTGCTCTCTCTCTGATAGGTTTATTTTGGTTTTTCTGTCTAACAATGGCCTCCTTCACTTGCATCATCATCTTTTTGAACCACATATTGAGTGTGAACAGCTACCAAATACAAGTTCAACACTTGGAATCAACTCCAGAGATTTTATCTACCTAATTTGTCAAGGAATAAAGAAGGAAAAGGTCTCACCTGGAAAAGAAACTGCTTGTCAGTCAACTGTTCTGTTATTTTTGAGCGTCTAAAGATGGGGGATTAAAAAAATTCCTGTAATTTCTAAACAGTTAATGCAATCACTTTGTTAAACCCTTTGGGTTAATCACATCTTAACTGTTTGATATAACATATAACATCTTTGGTGGTGTGTAGAGGCAATGACGCAAAGTCACAATAATTGTGTCATTGTCCAAATATTTATGAACTTAACTGTATGTAGGCAGCTTTATTGTTCATAGTCTAGCTATTTCGTATACATTTGGTGTATTTGTGCTTTTATTTATAGTTATAGTTAAAATTAGAGCTTGGCCAATTATCAGACCATTTGTCAACCAATCCTCCACAAAATAAATTGATATAAAAATGTCCATCTTTGGTTCCGTCTCTCAGTACTCCCCACTCTCATGACAGACCCGAGTTCAACCAAGCCCCATGCTCCCCACTGTTATCATCCATTGGGATATTTCAATATAGACAGACTCATATGGCAATTCAATAGACACTTTCCACCCCTACGCTTCAGATTTTGTATTAAATTTAGATGCCGTATTCTCTCAAATACATACTAATTCGTTCAACCAATGTGTTGCTAATAAAGTTACATTGAATCTAATCGATCAGCAACTGAGATTTATCACCTGGTACAAAAAATAGGAAGTCAACAATGACAGCCAGCTGAAACTGTTATAATCAGATCCAAATACACAGACTCCCTCACTGAAGCTGACACTATTCAGCTGAGACCAGATACAATTCACACTGCTGCTCAAAGGGTGAACAACTTGCCATCCCCGTCCCAGAAAAGACAGAAAACACAACATACACAAAGACTACGATGAAAAATACACGTCCTCTGGGTGAAAACACATTTAGCTGTAGAGTGAAAGCACATGATGTTTTCATTTTTGTTAGGCTCTGCTTTTTATACTCCAGATGACCTTATCTATCTAAACGAAACACCACCATTTCCAGGTAGCGCTGTTTTGTGCCTCCAAAGTGTGAATATCTACAAGCCATACAAGGACTGTGATAAGAGTGATTATGTCCCAGTGTCCCTTTTCCAATTACCGAGCCTCTTTTTAGCCGTCAAAGGACTGTTTATTTTTCTGGAAATATCAACCATTTCAATACGACAACACGACAATAACTTTTTTATTTGCATTTTAAACACTTTTAGACATAGTTAAAGGAGATTATTCATCCAGTCTAGTATCCATATTATCTTACCATTCATTTCCTAGACAAGGTCTGTGGCATACATGGAATGAGGCATTATATAAATTATACTGTGTATTTCAAGATTAAGTAAAAACTATTGAATTAAAACTATTTGGTGTTTCACTTGTGGCTACTGAGGATATGAATTAGTGCAACTAAGGAGTTTACATCCAGTCATAACTACTCACTCTTATGACCAAAAAGAGTTTTCAGTAGAGCCATTTATTCTCTGCTGACTCAATGCACAACTTAACTGTCACAATAAAGGGGTAGGAGGGTTACACAGCAAAGATAATCCACTTTCATGGGCCAGAAAAAGCCCATGGATCACAGCATACAATTCAGAAAGAAGATTAAGGTAGAATTGGATGGATGTTTGTGCTATAACCTAGCATGCACAGTGCATCACTACAAGTAAAAACTTGCTGAAATATGCTTTCTTCTCCTTGCTTTACAGACATCAAAACTCCCTACCTGCCCATTCCCACATCTTTAAAGCATTTTCAGTCTATTCACATCTGTCTCCACATATTCCCATGTCCACCTGTTCCTTTTAAAGCCCCTGACTGATAAACAGCCCTCCTCCAGAGGCACAATGTGTTGTAGTGTCGTAGAGGGGAAGATGTCAAGCTGCAGACATATTTCTGGGATAATGTTCTTTATCACAACCCCCTGGGTACTGTGCTATCATTTTTCCCCTGAAAAAATACAAAGACTCAACTGAAACACGGACACATCCATGCCGTTAAACATACAAATGGATACAGTGCTCTGCAGGCGCACAAAATGGATGCAAATACTGCTTCACAACAGAATGAGGTACAGATGTGAAGTAAAATACATATAATATATTAAACATGCAGTCTATACTCTACCTTGCTGTGAGTTCATTATCCATAGCTTGAAAATGGAAGTTTTGTGGCTGTTTTGTCAGACTTTTTCTACTGGTGCAAAAAAAATAAACTTTTATGAAGAGGCCTCTCATTTAAGTAATATGGAAGTGAAAGGAATGGAGGAATGATAGCCAAGGTCTCTGGCTGATTTTCTTTCAAAAGCTATCCTTGTAGTATACTTTCCCTCTGTCCTATTTCAAACATGTAAGTCTAACTGCAGTGATTTTTCCCATGAAGTCCAATGAGATCCAACAAAAGCAAACCACAGCACACACACTAAAATACAGTACATTGTCACTGCACTGGTTTATATGTCTGCTGGAGAAATCAGCAACTATTACTTTGCACATGATAACTTTTATAACCAAACATTATACAGTCTGTGTTCATAAATCCCATTGCATTTAAAACAACACCATGACCTCAACTGTGTGACAAACCCTCTGCATTTGCCACATTCATCTTGGGTGGAAGTAAGTACACAAAACACTTAATGACAGCATGTTGAAAGGATGAGATGGAAGCCACATGGGCACTGTGTGCAGTCTGCCCTGTAATTCCACATATCTGTTACCATTTTCACAAGATGCCACCATAAAAAAAAAATATGCATAAGAGACTATTAAATCCTTGCCAGCCTCCCTGTCTTGCAGTCTTAGACTGAATAAAGGCAAATCAACAAAGGCTCAACTTTAAACTAATAATTGCGAAAATCTGCATAACTATAAACCTGTATTTAAGATCACATCTGGGGATCAGATTGATAATTTTACTCTAGTGGCATTTGCTGCTCTGAGTGCGCAATAAAACACCTCTGATTGGTTTCATATGCAGCTTTTGCAGTGCTAACTGTGGTGAGGTTATCACCTCACAACAACAGGGTTCTGGGTTTGGTGAGGAGTTTGCATGTTGTCCTTGTGTCAGTCTCCTCTGGGTGATGTGTTTCCTCCCACAGACCAAAGACACTCTCACTGCATTGGCACACTGATAGACTGATGACCTGTCCAGGGTGTAATTGCCTCTTGCACTATGACAGCTGGGATTAGCTCCGGCTCCCCCCACAACCCTAAATTGGATAAGCAGTTAAGAAAATGGATGGATAGCAACCACAAATCTTTATACATTTTGTACTCCATGAAAAATGTGGCAATCAAAATTGTAGAAAACAAAAACTTATTTGGATACATTCTCTGCACTGCACTGCCTGAAACGCTGCGGCACATGAAAGTAAAGACATCAGGGTAATGATTTCTATATGAGAAGTTATGAAACTGTCACCATCTGCATTTCTATTTCTGTATGCTCTCAGGCATGTCTCCATGACTGTAATAGATTTTCAGCTTCTGCAGGTTGTTACTTCAACAAACAGGTGGGGCAGGTCATCCTAACATTGTTAGATCCAGGGTGGAGAGTGGTCATATGGTAGGGGAAAGCCCAGTCCTACTCGCTGCCAAATTCAGGTATTCTGATCATATCTCTTTGATTAATATCTACTATTTTGGAAAGAATAAAAGCACATTTTCATCGGCACAAACCTGGTCAGTGCCTTGGCATCACATGGGAATGGGATCAAAATCATCAACCAAGAGTCAAAGAGGCCAGACATTTAGGGTTACAATCCAATCATAACAAGATGTGGTCCAAGCCTCAGAAAAGGCTAATAGAGCTGTTCTCATACAGATGAGGTCAGAATTATTAGCCCCCCTATGATTTTTTTTTAAGTATTTCCCATGTGCTGTTAAACAGAGCAAGGAATTTTAAACACAGCTTTTCCAAACATCTTAGCAAGTCTCACAGACGTCTCCTGAGAAATCCCATCTCTCAAGCTCCTCCAGATTTGATGGTCTTCTGGCATGGACCTTGGTCTTCAGTTCACCCCACAGATTTGCAATAGGATTCAAGTCAGAACTTTGTGCAGGCCAGTCAGTAACTTTCACTTTGGTCTTTTGGAGGTAATTCTTCACCAGGAGTGATGTATGTTTTCGGGTTGTTGTCGTGTTGGAAGACAAAGCAACGACCCAGACCCAGTTTTGCTGCTGACTACTTCAGGTTTTCTTTCAAAATCTTCACATATCCTTCTTTCTTCATGATTCCTTCCACCTAGATGAGATTCCTAGTTCCAGACGCACTGAAGCATCCCCACAGCATAATACTCCCACCACCGTGTTTCACTGTGGGCACAGTGGTTTTTGGGTCGTACATCTCTCCCTTCTTTCTGCGTCTCTGTGGCCAAAGAGCTCTAGTTTTGTCTCATCTGACCAAAAGGTGCGCTTCCAGTCTGTATAATCTTTCTCCAGGTTGTCCTCAGCATACTTCAGTCTGGCTTGAAGTCTCTTCTGCAGAAGTGGAGTTTTTCTTGGTCTGCAACCTTGCAGTCCATTCCTGTGCAGGGTTCGAGTGATTGTCTTCTTTGAGACTACAATTCCCAACTTGGCTAAGTCATTC
>VUQS01074043.1:4024-22796 GCA_015108495.1 Heterochromis multidens
ATATTTGTTTGGTTTTTTTTTTTTTTTAATTTTTTAAAAAATTTTTTTTTTTTTTTTTTTTTTTTTTTTTAATTTTATTTATTTTTTTATGAGTTTGTGACTGTTTTGTTGGGAAAAATGTTGTCACACTAATTGTCAGCAAAAGAAATGATTGAATAATGTATAAGGATTCTGTCAGTAAGAATAAAAACACTTACAGAGTTAAATTAATATCTCTAAAAGTTACAGCAAGTAAATACAGATGTGACAGTAACACTGTTGTTTAGGTTATTCTGTCCAATCCCTGTGCTTTTGTGCATTTTTTTTTTCAGAGTGCAGTTACCCTAGATGATGTTTTTAGCTTCCTGATGCATTTCCGTGCAGACGAGTCACTGTGTAGAGGAACGCAGCTTTGGAATCAGGTACGCTGTATCAACAGTGGAACATGATTCACATGATGGTACACTGCAATTGCCTAATCATTATCCTACATGTTGGGACATTATTGCAGTTGTGTGCTTGGCTGTTGGAAAATGAAGGCAGTTTCAAGCCCAGGATTACAGATGAAGATTGCACTGGTGCTTCTACAAATAAGGAAACCGTAAGAGCTTATATTCAAGGCGAGATAGTCTCCTATCTCCGAGTTCCAGCTAGCACAGGTGAGTCTAAAGCGATACAGTCGCTGGAGAATTACTGTATCTGCTGTTTTGATGTGTATATATATTTTTAGACGGGGCTCTTTTAAGGCAGTTTTTCTTCTCCCCAGGTCAAACCGAGAGGTTACCTGACTCCAGAGAAGCCGATAAGTTGGCCAGAGCTATTTTGCTGTGTGTGGACATGGAGAGGAGTCGATCTGGAGCAGAGATCAGCAACACCCTGGAGTCACTCTTATCTCCACTGCTGGACACCTTGAGCAGAGTCAGCGCCAATATCTACTTGCCTCTGCGTAAGAGTGACAAGAGCCTGCAGCTTGTGCTCAGACTGTTCCAGCTCGGGGAAATGCCAAAGAGTCAGCATGTCGGAGCGGAGCAAGGTTTGTAAGGATAGCACTGATTTATTGTTTTAGCTGTTCGGTTGGCCTTCATGAATATGCAGTGGGTGCAGTAGATGATTTTTATTCAGTGTCGGAGATCAGGGGTGTCAAACATAAGGCCCGGGGACCAGAATTGGCCCAGCGAAGACTCCAAAATGTGAAGGACGACATAAATTTTGGACTTTTAACTGTATTTTTACGTTTTCCAGCTTTTCCTACTGATAAAGACTTCCCCCATTCATACTAAACCAACGTAATTAAGTAATAGATTTCTGTAATTTTGCACATTCATTTCTTATAACTTAAGCCCAAAGAGTCATGGTAACAGCAGCATTTCTTTATCATGTAGAAAACCTGAAACATACTGTCGAAATTGTGCTTCTTTTTCTTATATTAAGATATCTCATTAATTAAATTTGTAGTTAAATTTCTGTACACTGACAGAAAGGGGAGTTTTACTGGTCCGCCCCACTTAAGATCAAAGTGGGCTGTATGTGGCCTGTGATGTAAAAGAAGTTTGACATCCCTGCTCTAGATTATTTCAGTGTTTTCCCATTACCTCTGCTACCTTTATTAGGAAACTTTAGACATTTATATCGATTTAAATTTTAAAATCCTTTATTTTTGAAGTATTTTGGCCATAACTGTCCCTGTCATACAGTAAGCGGCTCAGTCATATTCCTTACCTTCCACCTTTCTCTCTGTTTCACAGGGGACAGTGTGATGGTAACTATCAAGAGGGCGATTTCAAAACTTGTTGATCCCATCCAGCAGTTCATCTTTAGGCGGCTGTGTGGGGAATTGCAGGAGGTATTAAGCAAGTCAAGCAGGCCACTCTCACTCCAATTACATAGAGGCCCCTGGTGGCTAACTTTGACGTCTGCATGTGTGTTGTCTTTTTGTTTTAAACAGGTGTTTGATGTTGAGCGAGCAGACCTCTATCTTTGTGTCTTGAGGCAGCTGGTTGTCATGTGCAGCTCTATGCCACAATACCACAATAAGATTCCCCACAGTGGTTTCTCTAAACTGATCAACTACGGCCTCACAGTCCTGCGAGAACCAAGCCAGCAGGTACCAACCTAAATTTTAATGCCTCTCTAATTAGGCAGGGATTTCAGTCATCATTCCGACTGTTCCACTGATTGTTTTGCTATTGCCAGATCCTCTCTTTAGCAAACCAGGTGACTAGAGCAGTTACTATGGCATCCCTGGCCATGGTGTGTGGTCTTATGGAGCAGGAAGTGATTGACAAGCAACCCGAGACTGTTTCTGCTCTGAAATCACTAAATGAATACTTCTACAGTACTTCTATGCCGTCTTCTTCACATAGTCAAACATCTCTAGGAAATGTCAGTCAACACCTACTGAAACCAGCGATAATAGATTGTTCAAGGTTAGTGGAAGCATTTTTACTAAAATAATTATTAGTATTTATCTTAAATACAAACTTTAATTCAGATTAATTTAAGTTCTCGGGTGCCATAACAAGAGATGAGCCTGTTTCTTCTTTCGGTAGTGATCTGGAAGCTCAAGATCTGCTACAGGACTGGGGACGGTTCGCTGCCAACTTTATGCGAGACCAGTGGATTTGTCTGAATTTCCTGATTAAGGCTTTTGGAATTCCTGAGTCTTTAGGAGCACCAAACACACTTAAGGCTGCTTTGAGTTGCAGTGTAGAGGCCCTGGCTCTCCTGCCCAGTGACTTAGTGCTCCCTGTGCTCACCTTTATGGAGACAGTCCTGCCACAAGTGAGGCTCAGTTAATTTCAGTGTTTTTCCTTCCAGTTGCAATGTGAGTAGTTTGTTGAAAACTAACTACTAAGGAAGTGTGTTTCTCATTTTGTGTCCACTGTGATGACATTTGATTCCAGTTAGTGCATGATGAAGAGGCCCTCTGTGTGGAGGCTGTGAGCCTGAGCTGGGAGCTGGTACAAGGCCTGAGCACTAATGCCAATGACTTCTGGCCAGCCCTTAAAGGCTTCATCTCCATGGCTTTTCACTATGAACTGCTTCAGCTGAACCTCGCTCAGACTCCGACCCTAACGGGCACTTTGAAACAGGTGATTCACCTCACAGTTAGAAAGGAAGGAACATGGGAATTTGGACTTCAAACACACATTTTGTTTAATTACATACTTGCATATGTGGTGATGGTGCTTGTTTTTAGATCGCCAATGATCTGATGGCGTTGTCCCAGTCAAAGAGTGGAGTTTTTGGTGTGCTGCTTCAACACTGCTGTCAGATGTGGCTGCCCACAGATGGAGGCAGCGGTGAACAGGCTGGCACAGTGTTTTCTAGTATTTTCAACCACATCAGCATAATTACAGAGGCTTGCGTTTATGGACCAGTGTTCAGGAGAGATCAGCGGTAAGTCTCAGTCTCAGCATTTCTCAGATTTATTTAGGAGCTTCTCAGAGCTGTTTTTAACTGTTTTATCTTGTTCTCTCAAAGACTCGTCCAGGATGTCCAAATATATGTGGAGCAACTTGGTGAAAAGTGTGCAGCTAATGTTGCAGTAACAAGGTGAACAACTCCTGTGACAAGTCTCTTCCTATAGCTGTGATTTAAAATAGTGCCACTAGAGGTCTCTCTTGCTGTGTAGATGTTTCCACAGCTAAATTACTGTTTATATTTTCCAGTGATAACAGAGATGATCAGTTGCCCCGCACATGTGTACTGGCTTTTCTCTGCCACCTGGATTTTTCTAATCTCCAGCATCAAAGACTAATGGAGGAACTAGTAATGGACCTGTTGAAAAAGGTGGGTTCTAGATTTGTTTGTGCTGGCTGAAGCAGTTGTTTTGGGACTCCAGATCTACATGAATGCCAGCACCCAAAGTTCCAAAGTGGATAATTTTACTATAATAAGATGATCAGTGTTTTTCTCTTCACCTGTCACTGGTTTTAAAGTTGTGGCTGATTGGTGTGTAAAGCAGATATTGCAAATTTATGCAAACTAATATATACAGTAATGAAATTGAAGTTAAACTCATTACAAAGAAAACAAGAACGCAAAACTATTTTTAGCCGAACAACCGAGGCGCATATGCCACAGCGAGGCTTTTGTTATCCTTCCATCCTTTCACTACTCACAAGAATCACTACTGATCCTGGTCAGAATTTAATCACACTTACACACAATGATCACTTAATGGATGTTCACCCAAATTGTGCTCAAAGTCAAGGTAACACTTGTCGTTTTACGGGCAATAACCTGTGAATTGTGATGGATCGTGAGCTGGATGAGCTACTGGTTCATTAAAATAAATGGTAAACCAGCAGTTGCAGCTACTTTACACCCTTTATGTTTTTTTTGTTTTTTTTTTAACTCCCTGCTTCATTTCTCCAGGATAATGACATATCAAAGTCAAAAGTGCGTTACTACAGCAACTCCCTGCAGCATCGTGTTAAAAACAGAATATGGCAAACACTGCTGCTGTTGCTGCCTAAACTCAGAGAGGTAAGAGAGTCACACACTCATCTTAAATCTTACAGGAACGACTTCTCCAATCAGTGAGTAACTGCGTTTTTCTTTGCAGGAGTTTGTTGCCACTTTGTTGAATCATGTGTTTGAAGCGGGGTTTTGCAGTAACCAGGCCTCGGTCAAGTACCTGATCGAGTGGATGATGATTCTGATCCTTGTCCGATATCCACAACACACTGACAGCTTTTGGTCCTGCTTCAGCCTGGTGAGCTCCTACTCTTTCAAACTATATAGAATATAAGTGAATGGGTTTTAATTATTAATTAAATTATTAACCAGTTTCTGTGCTTGTTTCTGTGCAGGATCATGAAAAGACTAAGACAAGTGTCTGCACTTTCCTATCAGTTCTTGTACATTTCAATGTCATCTTTCCTAATCTTAAAGATAAGGTAAAGTCTTTGATGATTTTATCCCCCCCCCAAGCGTTATTTTTTTTGTATCACCTCTGAGTATTCACAGTATGTCTTGCACCATTGTTTTTTTTTAAGGCGGTGCAGTTGCAAAAAGCAATAGATGTCGTCCTGCAGTCGTGTTTTAACCATAACTTCAGCGTGCGCCTGTATGCCTTACTGGCTCTGAAAAGGGTGTGGAGCCTGGCAGAAAACCATGTCGAAGAGGCAGATGGTTTGGGAGGGCTATCCTCTGTGATCAAGGCCTGTCTGAACCAGGCTGAAGCCATGCAGAGCACTGGGTGAGAGCAGAGCTATTTTGTTTTGTTTTGTTTTTTTTTTCAATATGCTAATATGTTGATTTCAGTGCATATTTGTTGTCTCACATGTAGAAATGCCAATAAAAACTGGACAAGGATTCAGGAGCACTTCTTCTTTGGTGCCTTTCATCCTGTCCGAGATTACAGTGTTGAGGTACGCTATTGTGTTTCTGCTAAACAGATGAAAGTTGCTAAAATATAGTAACACAGTGTAACATACTTGTTTTCTTCCTTTGTTTTGCGTTCCTAGACATTATTCTGTACGTTTCCCAGTCTGTCTGAGTTGGCTGATGATGAGTGGATACCACCCTGGAAGTTTGAGAAACTGTCATATTTCTCAGAAAGTCCATCTTTGCCTTTGAGAAATCTTGCTCCTGACTTGAATCAGCTCCAGCCTGGAGACTGGATCCAGCAAGACAGAAGTACAGTAGCACCACTCTTAAGCAGCAGCCAGAGGGATAGTTTTTCTCTTACTGAGCAGTCAAGGCGTTGTGTCTTCCAGGTGAGCAGGATAAGGAGGAACGCTGGGCTGAGGTGCAGAAGAAGATCACTCCCTGGAGACTGGGCATCCAGGAGCAAGAGCCTGAACTTCAGCTGGTTCCACCACAGAGGGCTGCTAGACTGGGAAAACTGCATGGCGCCTTGCTGGTTGTGGCCTCGCTTATCGACAAGCCCACCAATCTGGGAGGTCAGGAGCACCACAAATGACTCCATTATTTCACATTTTTATCACTAGTTCAGGTTATGTTTGGGGAGACTGTAAGCAGCGTTGTTTTCTGCAGCTACAATTTACAGATGTCCCCTGAACATCTCACATGTAGACAGTAGTTGCACATAAAACAGCTGTAAGGATATACTCACAGAACGTGTGTGTGTGTGTGTGTGTTGCTGCTAGTAAACGCAAAACACAAAGTAAGTTGTTAAATAATGAATCAGATAATCACCTTCTATTGTTCATTTTGACATAACCACAGTTTCATTGCAGAGTCTGACAGATTGAGAACTTGAGGTGGTGAGTAGCATGTTTACAAGTGTTGCCTTAATGTCCTAAATGCAGCCAATCAGTAGTCACAAAATCATCTTTTAGCCAAATTATGAGAGCTGCTCATCCAAAATGACTTGAAACAACGCTGCACCTCCCTGGATCTCTGCTCTCTGTTTCACATTCATGTGTGTAAACCCCTCCCCCTACAGATACTGCTTACACAGTTTCATAATGATGATGTAGAAAAACAGGGAAAACACATCTGCTACTGAAACCATTTGAGCCATCTTATCTGGTTTTACACGGGGAATGACCAGCCTTCATCAAGCACATAATATATGTTCTCTGCAGACGTACTCAAGTGCTGTTGTCCCAGGTGATAAGGCACAGAAACAATGAGAATTTGTTTATAGAGAAAAAGGCCATTTTTTAAAAATCAATATTGATACTGTATAATTCAAGGAAGACTATAAGCCTGGCCCTTCTGTAAATATTTTACCTGGAATCCCTGACTCAATTGCCAATGCATCTGTTTGTGCACCCGGTAGTACACTAGGAAACTCCAAACTTAAACAGTCTTGGATGACATGAAGCATTTTTTTCCTTTTCCAAAACCATGCTGATGTCATGGCAATCCAGAGTTCACAAATCAAATACACATTAATCTGGCTTTGTTGTCATCTGTTTGTTTCTGTGTCGTAGGTCTCTGCCGGACTTGTGAAATATTTGGTGCCAGCGCTCTGGTTCTGGATAGCCTCCGCCACATTAATGACAAAAACTTCCAGTCCCTGAGCGTCTCATCTGAGCTGTGGCTTCCTTTGTTAGAGGTGATGTGCATAAATAAACTTATTTCCATGATCATGGTAGAAACAGAAGACTAGTATTAAGACAGAGTGGATATGGTAAGCTTAAGGTTAAAATAGCTTGTCAGGATCACCATTACACACACACATACAGTATCCAGAATAGGTGGTTGCTGAAGCCAATATAGGAAGAATATGTTTCCTATAAACTTCCTGTTCTGCCAAGAAAACCATCAAAAGACTTTTCAGAATCTTGTTTGAAATTGCTTCTTTTTTTTCCCAGCAGTTTTGAGTTTTCTGGCTCTAGTTTAGTAATTACTAACATGAGAAACATTAGAAAAGGGTAACATTGGGATTTGTGAGGAGTGGGATCCCTTGTCCACTGAGGCTGGGTCACAGACTGTAGTGCAGACAGTAGTAGAAATCGGTGCTCTTTATTCAGTTGATCAGTTGATGTGCGTTATCCAGCGTAACAGTGGCTCTGCATCTAAAATGATTGTATTGGTGACCCATATGTCTAAAATTAAATCTAACTATATAGAGAGTCAGATACCACTAAAATTTTCATTCTTTTTGTATTGTTTGGTCACTTGAATGATGGTTATAACATAACACCCTGAATATAGAGGCCTTTTTAATAGATTTATTGAAAAATTACCTCTGCCAAGGAGGTTATGGTTTTGGTAGCATTTGCGTGCGTGTCATTCTGTCTGTTAACACGATAGCTCAAAGTTTTGAATGAATTCTGATCAAACCTTATAGTGGTGTAGAGCGGGGTCATGTTAACAATCCATTAAAATTTGGTTTACATCCACCAAGGACTTCAAAGTCAACTTAGTGATTTATTGGTTAAAAAGTGATAAAAAGCCTTATAACTTAGAAACTATGATTCTTACACGTATGGTGTGTATTGTCAACAACTGTGTATAGAAAGTATAGTGTGTGTATATAAAGTACCATATAAAGTACCATATAAAGATTAAAAATATCATGTCACATTTGACCTCTGACCTCTCCTTCAAGGTCAATAGATTGATCTGAAGGTCAAAGTGATAATAATGCTATATAGAGCTATTTAAAATAACATTAGGTTTTCAGACTGACAAGAACATGTTGGTATGGGATACCTTTTGAGTATACTTTTTTATGTACATTACAGTAACAGGTTATAACCGTTTAAATACATATAATACATGTAATACAAACAATTTGAATACATGTGCAATGTTCCTGGAAAAAATATAAATTTTTTGGTAAACAAAATAAACTTGTGATTACATTTTTTTTTCACTTGATATTTATTATTAAACATTTAAACGAATTTTACTAAACAACGAAGTAAATGCTACACATGTATTATATCCACATAAAAAAATTATAAAAAATAATTATACTCAAAATTATGTATATTAAAAATAATAAGTATATTAAAATGTGTTTCAACAGGGCAAATAACAAAAGCCTGCACTTTGAACTTGTTTTTACTGCACTACAAACTTCTTAAAGTACATTTCAAAAGAACAAAGAAAACAAAATTAATATATACAAAATACAATAATCCTTTAAAAGTAAATACTGCCCAGAGAGTGATCTGCCTTTGCGGAGGCTTGTCCTCTCGGAGTGCTGCTTGTTTGTGAATAAAACACACACTGAAAGCCCTTGTAGAACCTCTAAGGTAAAAATGTTGTATATACATGCAGACCATTTATCATTATTAACCTGCTTGTTTTTTTTTTAATGCCTGCCACTGCTGAAGAATATATTGCTGCATTTAAGCAGCAAAACTGGAAACTGTCACAAATCTCCAGAGGGAACAATATTTGGACTTTTGCTGAAAATTACAAATGCTCGATCATTCTAAGCATGGCTGCCTGTGATTTTTACTGTAAAATCTGTGAATACGTGCACAACAGCTAGGCTGTTTGCTTGTAAAAAGCATTCAGGTTAATAAGGCCATATAAGATCACAGTGACCCATCAAGCGATGTAAATCCCTAATACATCTTCTGGGCCAGCTGTGTAAATTGCACACAGTCCCTCTCAGAGAGGATGCAGTATTGATCCTGCTGCTGCGATGCTCTAGCTGTTCAAGTTATAAAAATTTACATTCAGCTCGAGTCTGAAGCAGATTTTGAAGATTTATATGCAAGTTGGCCCTCTAGACCAATTTAACCTCTGGTATTAATGTAAAACCCAAGTTCTTCCATTTTAATTCCAGGCAAATGGCACATTTCCTCAGGAAAACTTAAATTGGTCTGAAACATCTTTTAATCCACTTTAAGGAGCAGAAAAATCTGCAGTTGAGATCAGTGTGACAGCCTGTAGCAGATTTGCATGGTGGGTGGATTATGACCTGCCATAATGTTTGGTATGAAAATGTGTTGAACTTACTGTCCATCCTTACAAATATACATGGACAGTTTTATCACACCTTGATTGTTTGAATTGTTGTTTTAAAAGGAAAATGTGTGTAAATGATCACTAAAATCATATGCTGTATCTGCCCTTCAGGTGAAGCCAGTGGAGCTCACTGAATTCTTGCAGGTAAAGAAGAGTGAAGGTTACTGCATTGTCGGAGTGGAGCAGACAGCCAATAGTCACAGCCTTCAGGACTACCAGTTCCCTGAAAAGACCCTGTTACTTCTGGGGTACGACAGCTTTTAATTTTGGCATACTCCAAAAAGGCAACATGTAGTGTTTTTCCATCATTCACTCACCTAAACACAACCAGCTGTGCCTAAACATACGCAGGCCTCAGTGTTCCCATGGCCTTGTGACTGTCACATTGATAACGGTGAAAGCTGACGAGGCCATTTCATTTTATCTCGCCAGTTTAGTGTGCTTCCCTGTGGGGTTTGCACATCTCCTTTCAATTGTGTACTTGTCTGGGCATGCTGGGCTATAATTGTCTGTCCCTGAGAAGCAGAGGAAAAGCAATGAATTACACAGAGCAGCACAAGTAGTGCAATGGTAGCAGCAAGAAGAACCTTAATTTTGGCCCTGTTTGTGTCATTAGTCATTAGGGTCAGTGTATTTATTTTTACAGTTTGTAGCAACTGAGAAATTAAAAGCTTGTGTGAAAGTGTTTTTCTATCAGTCACCCTCTTTCAGTATGCTCTACAATTGTGGAGCTGCCCTGGCAGAGAGGGAGAGAGTAATGCTGATGTCTTCTGTGTAGGTGTCTGGTTTTGTTTTCCCCCCTTTCAGTCACAGAGGTGTGAGCAGCGCTGTTAGCTTAAGCACCCATGTGAGTGCTTTCACAGCTGCACTCTCCTCAGCGCAGCATGGCCAAGCTGTAATTTCTCATCAGGTTGCTATTATCTCAACCACTTTTGCACCGAAGATAAATGTAGCTCATCAAATCACGTTTTCTTACTGTGCGGCACCCTCAGTAGAGACTGGATGTCAAACTCATTAATTCTTTGTGTTTGCTTCGCCTGGCCTATATTGCTGGAGCTCATTTGATTACAGTTTGAATTGGACTTGCACTCATTAGCCATCTGTATTAAAAGCTTTTCGCTCATAATTGTAAAGACTTGAGAAAATGAAGGCTGATCCTGGTAAGGGCTCTTAAATGAAATGACATGGATGGAATCACAAAGCCACATGAAATCTAAAAAAACATCAGCTGCAGTATAAACCACTTTGCATTTAATCATTAGTTATTTTTAATCTCTGGCTCACTTCCACAGTGTGTTTCTTGTCCTGTCTCCCTCCCCTCACCCCCAACTGGTCGCAGCAGATGGCTGCCCCTCTCTGAGCCTGGTTCTGCCAGAGGTTTCCTGTTAAAAGGGAGTTTTTCCTTCCCACTGTCACAACGTGCAGTGGGATAGGGGGTCATTGATTGTTGGGGTTTTCTCCCTGTTATTGTAGGGTGTTTACCTTACATTATAAAGCGCCTTGAGGCGACTGCTTTTGTGATTTGGTGCTATCTAAATTGAATTGAATTGAATTGAAAACTCGTTGGTTGCATGCTGCACAGGATGATATCACAGGAGTTTTTGTTGAAAGGATGCACTGCTAGTTCTCTAATTGAGTTGTGTAATTTAATTATAAGAGAGTAACATTTTCCAAATGCCCCAGTTGCTGAAAATACAGTGAGTGGTCTTTCTCTTGAGGTTAATCTGGATTTGAGTAAATATTTTTGTGCTTTCTGTTTATGTGAATTGAATTAGAGAAGATTTATCTGAATAAAATTGTCACATTATTAATGTCATTGGTAGATATTGATGTATGGTTTGTCACATTCTTCAGTCTTTTTCCCTTTTTGTTTTTTTTTTTGTTTTTTTTAGCAATGAACGTGAAGGTATCCCTGCCAACTTACTCCAAATGTTGGACGTGTGTGTGGAGATCCCTCAACAAGGCATCATCCGCTCACTCAACGTGCACGTGAGCGCTGCCCTGTTAATCTGGGAATACACGCGACAACATCTCGCCTCTAGCTTGATAGAAGTCGACTCGAAACGCAACTGAAGAAGAAACCAGATGTGAAGCCTGACTTGATATTGGCCACCTGATGTTGACCTCCCTTGCCAATCTCTGAGAAAAGCATTTTCTGAGGAGACTTTAAATGAAACCGTAAAGCTTCTTCATATCATGACCTCGAGGACTTTCTGTCGAGACAGTGTGGTCAGCAGCCATCAGTGCTGCTCTCATGCCTTAATGAGAGTCGTGAATAAAGATCAGCTTTGGCTATTACGTCTAAATGTTCCACTCGGTTTGCTGTCATATTAATGGAGGCAATGTCTGTGTTGGCAGAGCAGAAGCATCAGTGGAAATTTTCCCCTTGGGGGACAAAGTGTCTTGTTTATGCAAGTAGTTTGTTCTTTTTTTACTGTGGAGCATCAGGGCTGAATTATAATGTCCGTATTCAATGAGATGTAATTCATCTTTAAATACTGTTTGGATTTTTCTACATATATAAATAAACATGAGTTTTTTTTCATATTGACCTGTATTTGATCATTTATGATTTTCTATAACAAAAGCAGCACTGAAAGAGTTAAATAAGGTACTGCAGGTGCTCAGACATCCTCCTCCCTCCCCTTAAAACCTGGAGACCTTCCGGGCAGAAGAGGAGCAGATGGAGTAGCTTCCACTGTGATAACAGTCATGTCTTTTTCTGTCGAGACAGGCTTGAACTCGACTCATCATGTGAGGATAGCAGTTATTTGACTGGGATATGGACAATCTGGATGGCTCCTGGTTGGAGCCCAGGTTGCCTCTGCAGGTAGCAGCTGCCATCAATGCAAACTGGACTAAAGGCTCGGAGCTGGGGGTTTCCGAGCAGACCCAGCTGGTCCTTGAGATTCTCATGGTGCTGATGTGTTTGGGTGCCGTGACAGGTACAGACACCTGCTGACACTTCATAAACCATTAAGTTACTCTAATTCCTACATTTTTTTTACAGCAGATTCGTGATCCTTTTGGATTTTGTGATATTCTCATATCCATACACTGAAGAAAGTGATTGTTTCAGTACTACCATAAAACTAGAATTTTATGGTTGCACATTATTAATATCAGGCTTTGTTAAAGATTCATTTACCTGCATTTCAGTATTTTTAGGTATCTAAAGGGATCTGCTATTAACTAAGTCCTTGTAGCTCATTATCCACTAATTAGAACGATCAAATCAGATTCATTGCTATGCTGATTTCTGCCTCTCTGGCTGGGTCACAGCCAGAATCCAGCTACTAGTCTGACGTGTGTGTCACTGTGTGTTTGTGTCTGTGTGTTGTTGCATTTCTGTATAGGTAATATTCTTGTCATTGTTATTGTGGCTGCAACCAAGACTTTCCACTCGGTGACATCAGTGCTTATCATGAACCTGGCCATCAGTGACCTCCTGGTGGGCATCGGAGTCATGCCATTTGTTGCTCTGTCCATCATGAACCGTGGATGGGTGGATTGTACTGTACGTCACGTGTGTCCAGTCTAACATGCTTTAAATTTTGGCCTGAAGCAGCATTTTGCTTTGCTTTGCTCCACTGTGTGCGCATGTGATGAGGTTCTGTTTCTCTGCTGTCTGACAGGACCTCTGTTTGTATGTGGGTTACACCTCCTCTGTGTACTGCACAGCTTCTGTACTGACCCTGGCTGCCATTGCCCTTGATCGGTACCACTCCATCATGGACTGCCTGCGCTACAGCTCCCGCTGCACCCTGTGGAGAATTTGTGCTGTGGTTCTGTGGATTTGGCTGCAGGCTTTGGCCACCAGTTGCCCTCCACTGCTGGGCTGGAGCTCAGTCAGCTATGTGGTCCCCATGTACAGCTGTGCAGTGAACTGGGCCAGCAGTCCTAGTTACACCGCTTTCATGGCTGCCCTCTCGTACCTCATACCTGCAGTGGTCATCCTCTTCTGCTACGTGAAAATTGTCAAGGTGGCCCGCAGCCACGCCAGGAGGATTCACACACTCGAGGACTCGGTGCAGCGCTGCAGGAATCTCAGCTCGGACTGTGCTCCTGGGGATTCATCTGACCAGCAGAGTGGGTGCCTCCACAGCCCCTCGAGACTGATCTATCACATAAGTGGACAGTTTGTGTCTCAAGTTGGTACAGAGGAAGAGGATTATATCAACTCTGCCTATCCTGGAGCTACCACAGAGCAGAGAAGGTCAGCATCCAGGCGCTTTTTCTCCTTCCTGGCTCAGAGTGCCTCCCAACTTCCTCTCCAGAACTCCCAGCAGCATCAAAGCCACCAAGGTGTGGTCCGGCTCTTCATGGTCATCGCAGCCTTCTTCCTCTGCTGGACACCATACATAAGTGTGGCCCTGGTTCAGGCCACAGAAACTGCAATTTCAGGCCAGTCCACCCTTGTCCCAAACTCTGCTGTTACCTTCTCCTACTGGCTGTTGTTGCTGAACTCTGATATTAATCCTCTATTGTACGCACTGCTTAGCAAACGTTTCCAAAGTGCTCTTCAGGGACTCAGGCAGAAAATAAGCACTCGTCTGGGGAGTGTAGTGGGAAGGGGAGAAGAGGTCAGAGCAGAGGGAGATGATGGCAGGAGCAGCGACCCCAGCACGCTGACCTCCACCCATCCCGGCCTGGCCTCCGGGTCTGAGAGCAACAAATCATTGTGTTCTCCCTCCATTTTTACTGTTAGCACTGAATTCAAACATCAGCCTGAGGAACATCTATGCAGTGTGTGTCATCCTCAAAAGAGCTCCTCCGCGTGGCAAGATGCTGGAGGTGACAGGAGGGTGGAGTGCCTGCAGGTCCCCTCCCGGCCACAAGGCGGCAGCAGACTACCTTTTTCTGCTCTGACCGAGGAGCGGCAGGCCACTTTTTTCTATGGCCAGATAACAGTGAGAGTAGAGCATGATATTTCCTAATCAGGATATCTGTGGCATCACACTGAAACCACAATTAACAACTATTTTATTATTTTATTTTCTCAGGTAATCAATTGATTGTTTGGTCAATAAAATGTAAGAAAAAGTAATTCATTTGTCCTAAAAATGAAAGTAGTTACTGAGCAGTCATTTCCAGATGTAAATAATTCATGTCCTGGGCTCGAACCCACCGGGTGGCTGGGACCCTTCTGTGTGGAGTCTGCTTGATCTCCCCCGTGTCTGCTTGGGTCCTTTCTTGGTACTTCTTCCCACAGTCCAGATACTTCATGTTAAGCTAATTGGTGTTTCTAAATTGGCTTTAGGTGTGAATATGAGCTTGTGAGGGACCTGTGCAGGGGTGTACCCCTCCTCTCACCCTATGAAAGCTGGGGTAGGCTCCAGCCCATTGGTATCCAGGTTCATTGATTAATCATTTCGCTTAAAAAAAAAGTTTAAAAAGTTGTGTTGTCTGACCCAACACTTTATAACCCCCCTAAACATTTGGGTTTGTCACTCAGTTGATTGAATGATGAATTGCAGATTTATTGCAGAGGGGGAAAAAAACCTTGACAAGGAAATGTATTGAAAAGAAATATTTTTATATAGTACATGTGATTACACTTGAAGACACCCAACAGTAGCTCTAATAAACCCATCATTTATTCACATTCAGAATATTTCCTCCTCAAATGTGATAATCATATGTTGCATCTCAGTGTAAAAATCGTCATTCCTTACAAAGGTTTACATTTATGTCTAGCAATAATTCCAGAGGAATACATTATTATTATTTATTGTCATAGAGAATGACAATGGGAAACAGTGCTAATGTACTCTATTGCAAAACAAAGAAAAGGCAGTGAAGTGGACTTTTCGGCTGCATCTGCTCGTACAGTACGTGCATGCTCGTTCTGTAAGATGTCACTCACAGTCTCCTCAAGGTTAGTCAGCAACCAAATGCAAAAAATATAAATGCGTCAAGTTTGCTTCAAGAAAAAAGAAAGAAAAATCATTCAGATGAGTAGAAGAAGGATAGTATTAAACAGTCTGTGCAGCAGTCTGTGGTGGCACTGTAAAAAACAGAGCACATTGCGAGCATGTGTGGTCGAGTGATGTTCGTACATTCACAACAAGGCAGAATTTCCACCGTTGCTTTACAAGGCGTGCACCTCAGTTTCTCTTAGGGTCAACTCAGTTGTTAACTTGCCTAAAAAATGTGATAAATAAACGCAGACAAAGTAAGTTTTTTTTTTTTTTTGTTTTGTTTTTTTTATCTTGAGAAGAGCCATGTGTCAGCACTCCTCTCCTCAAGCCACAGTGGGACAGTTTTCTACTGTCTGTAATTCCCACCCGAAATTAAGCAATGTAAATGAACTGCCGCACATTTTTTTTTTGTGTGCATATGGTACTAAAATGTTAAGAGAGGCTCATAGATAGCTATATTCAAAGTAATTAAAGGGGTAGTTCCAAGTTTTCGTTAACCTGTCAGTCTTATTTTGAGCTATCACAGCTTTTAACCCATCTAGACAGATTTTTTTTAACAAATTTGAATGTATTATTTAAATTGCTTGGTTAATAAAATGTTCATACTATTTCCTACTGGTGCGTTGGCAACATAAAAATGTGAGACGAGTGCTTTATGGGTAGACTGAAAGCAGACCCACTGTTTTGACAAACACGTCAATGATATAACGCATTGAAAGCAAATGCGAAAAAGATAGTGGTGTAGATATCTCGTGACTAAAGTGTGGGGCCTGAGCAATGAGTGAGTGTTGACAGAGTGGGAGTTTAGCCCAAGGAAAGCACATAACCACAGGGAGCCAATCAGTGCGGATAAAATGAAACTGACCTCGTCTCTCAGGATGAATAGAGACGCATTGTGAAAGCTTCTTCAGCTCAGACTGATCCTCAGATGTCCAGACAGGTCCCTTCACACCAGATGAGCTTGACAGGTCCACAAATCCAGGACATCCAAGGTGTGAAATATAGCTGTGCACAAAAGGCAGGTATTTGTCACTAAGTTTACACCCCCAGAAGGCCACTGGGCCTCGTGTTTGTTTTCAGGCATTCAGCTTTGTAGGCATTCTTCTTTGGATCTTAAAGGTGTGTAAATGTGTACATGTTAAAGCCAGCTGGTCTACAAGGTGCTAGGCCTGCCTTGAAAGGTGTCTGCTCCTTTATTCCTCCTTACTGAAAAATATCAGGCAAGTTGGCAAGTCTTCCCAGGTGTAGAGGAATCAGAGGAATGATTAAGAGGTACAGCAAAAATAATGCATGATTCAATCAGTTATACCTGATCATTTTAGAGATAAGAAGGATTACAAATGACGTAAGTCCATGCACCAACTTGGATAACCTGTGAGTGGAAAGGATGCCAAATGAATGAAACGCAATCTGAGCTTTCTTCATCTTCACCCTTGGTTGAAAGCTGCTGATCAGAGGGCAGTCCAAAAGGCAAGGAACCAGGGCAGGTCAAACGGGTTAATGTGTGTCACCCCTCATGTGTATGTGTTTGTATGTTGATATTTCATGAATTCAATGTGCATATGTCGATATGGAGGTCCTGCCTCTCGCTCTCCAGTTGAGCCCTGTGCCAGCTCCTGCCTCTCCGCTGCCCTCTGCTGGCTCGTCACGTTTGCGCAGCTTCTGGCTGAGCTGGATGATGCACTGGTCCCAGTCCTCTGGTAACAGCAGCATTAGGAAACCCAGGCAAATGATGAACACGGCAATGAGGCGCACTGAGTTAAAATGAATTTCACATGTGTAGAGGTCCACCACTGTAAAATTACAAAGATATTGTATTAATAGAAAGGAATGTGCAAATATTGTAAAGCAAAGGCAAGAACTGAGTTTCTGTAAATGATCAAACATTATAACTGTGTGTTTGTCAAATAAAAATAGCTAAGTGTATATCAAGAGGAAGCCTAGTTTGAAAATTAAATGCAGTCTTTCATCAAATATAGATGGGAACTTTTGGGAGAATCCAGTGCCATCAAATATTAAATGGTGACCAGATATAAAAAGCTAGGAGGAAAGCCAAGAGACTTACTAGCGTTTACAGGAACACTTAGGACAATGCCAAGGGAAATTAATGTTGGGTATGTTATCGCAATGCCAAAGTTCACCAGGACGTTGAAAGCTGTAGAAGAAGAAGGCAGAATTAGAGCAGCAGCGGACTAAACAATATGAATGAATGAAACTGCAAACTTTGCAAAATGCTATTTGTAGATTACATAACCAGCTTGTGCACATTATTGCTCTGTCGCCATATACCAAAAAGCAGGGCTGCGACCCCACAGAGGTAGGCCCAGGGGATGTCTCCGAGTGATTCGATGTACTCCACATGTGTAAAATACAGCATGACTGGCACAAAGCTGATGAAAACAAAATTGGTGCTTCCAACAATGCTCAGAAAGAGTGCAGCCTCTCCAAATTTGGCACTTCCCAGAACCATCTTAAAGAGCACCTGAGGATAAAGAGGAAGGAGAGTGACGGATACATCAAATCTGCCCCCTTCAGGAGCTGAGGTATATTACAGAGGATGCACCTGCCAAGTACCTGCCATGTCCCTGGCTTAGGGCCACTGTTGTCTGTTTATCACATTAGGGCAGCACAGACAACAGGGCAAAGGAGACCAGACCCAAAACATAGCTATATAATATCTGTTCTGTAACTCCCTTGATCAGGGTAACACAGCCTGAGGCCAAAAACCAAATACGTAGGTACTTCTGGCAGGTGAGTCTTACACTATATAATCCCCTTCTGTCACCTGGTTACATAACTAGAAGGGAGCTAGTCTAAGTATTCATATACACAGTATGTTTAGCATTTTCTTTTTTATTCTACTGTGAATAAAAGTGGAGCTAAAATGGAACTTTATGCAACGACACAAGCTCAGTAGTACAACATGCACCGATGAAATAAATGCAAAAAATACCTTGTAGAGAGCTGACATCGAAGCAGAGGCCACGACCAAAGCAATGCCGATGACTGAGTGGCTGTGGAATCCATCAGCGTAGGTCATCATTACAATGCCTGCTATGGCCAAGATAGCAGCTACTATCTGTAGAGGGAGAGAGAGAGGGAGAGAGCATCAGTGAGTGAAGGATGGACAACATGCTGCTCACAGTTTGGTGAAAAAGATGCCTTATCCCCTTACTGCCGCGGAGGCACACAGCAGGCCCACATGGCCTCTGCTTTGTTATTCAATGCAGAAATAACAAGCCTCACAGAACCAGGCTTGAAAATGTGTAATTATTGGGTGGGTTCATAGTAAACAAAGCTTTTTATTTGATATTTACATTTTCTATGTGCAGTGCAGAAAGGATCTGCTCTCAGACTCACCGTGTAAGTGCTTCCAATACAGGATAGGCAGCTTTTACAGTGTTGGCTTGATTGTGTGACATTGATTTCCGTTACAAAGCCATCATGTTTACAAACCAAAT